>CAJVPS010002183.1:0-13017 GCA_910591765.1 Ambispora leptoticha | reverse complement strand
TATTACTAACTAATACTATCTAATATACAAGATATAATTAAAGTACTATAATATAAATAATTATGAGTAGATTACGTCAAAGTACGTTGAAAGACATTAAAGAACATTGAAGAATGTCAAAGTATGTGAAAGAATATTAAAAGACGTAAAAAGATGTGAGAAAATGTTAAAAGACGTGAAAAGATGTGAAAGAACGTCAAAGGATGTCAAAGGACGTGAAAAGATGTTTGAGATCATTATTCAAATGTAACTATTCCACCAAAATTAAAAATAGTCTTCCACTATACTATTCTACTATGTACATAAATATTGTAATATAAAATAATAAAAATGCAGATCCCGAATATTAAATAATATATAATGTTAAAAATAGGAATGCGATAATAAATATAGTAATAAATAATATAGAAAACAAGGATAATTATATAATAAATAAAATTATAATAAAATGCAATATTTCATAACTAGGGAAAAATTAAGGAATTAAGTAATTTTATGTTATTACAGTAATACTAGTTGATATTTAAATAATATTTACTTCTAATATTCTTTGAATTTCTTCTAATATGAATATTTGATCTGAAAAAGTGATTCTATAAGAGTATTATTTAATAAGTAATTCATTTCCAATAAGCATTTCATGTCAAATTAGATTACTTTGGCCAAATTCATATAATTTAGTTGTAAAGATATTAGTATTATCTTCTAATAGTTAAGTAAGAAGTCATTCTTATTTAGCAATTAATTTTTATTTTTTAATAACTTTTTCTTCTTATTCTTGTTCTAGAAAATAAATATAAACTTCTTATTAATTAATAGATCCAAATCTAGCTATTTTTTAACTAGATTATTCTAGTTCTTCTTTAGTAGAAACTGATTTAAGTTAATTAATAAGAGATGAGTTATAAAAATATAAGTTAAGTAATTTTCTGATCTGATTTAATAATATAATCTTCTTCTGAATTATTTTAAATAATAATACTAATATTTCTAGTATATTTAGAGTTAATAGTTTTATCTTTAATATTGATTTCTTGTTTAACAAAAAATAAATAAGACATTACTTGATATATAATTCCTATAGGAATTTTTATAATAATATAAATATCTACTAATATAACTTAATATAATGAAATTCTGATTACTTCTTTTTTAGTATAATAAATATTATAACTAGTATTAGTAGGATGTGCTTTTTCTGATAATTTTTCTTTATTTAGATCATTGTAAATTTTGATTATATAATAATTATTATTTTGTTCTACAGGAATATTCTTTAAGTAATTATTAAATTGTTATGAGAATTCATTAAGTGCTTAATAAATAATATTAAATCTTTCTTGTATTTCATTTAATTAAAATTAAGGAAATTGATTTAAAATAGGAGTATAATTTATTTCTTCAATTAATTTATTAGTTATTACTTCTTCTGAAATTAATTTCAAAGTTATAGAATATTTTTTTTATTTACTTTAACCAGAAGTTCAGATTATATATAATTATCATATTTATTATTATTATAAGAAATTAAGCATTCTTAACATAGCTTAATATTAATATAATTATTATAGTTAATAATTTATTACTATATATATTATACTTAATTAGTATTTAAATATATTATATAAAATCAAAATATAAATATTATTTTAATATATATATCTTAATTTTGATTTTTATAAAAAATTAATCAGAAAGTTAGAGTATTATATATTAAGTTTAGATATAGTTCTCATATTAAATTTATAAATAATAATATATAATTAAATATATTATTATAATGAATTGATAAGTGAGATTTCATTTTAATTTATCTTAATGATATAGGATTGGGAGAGACTGAAATAATTAAAGATAAAAAGAAGGAAATTAGACTATAACTTTCAATAATGATAAAAATTTCTAAGATCTATGTCAATATTTATGGATATTATCTTAACAAAGGATAATAAAATAAAAAAAGAATAAAATAAATCAAAGAAATTATAAAGATTATCTGAGTGAAGCCACTAGTATTCAATATAATTCAAGATTTGAATTGATTAAATAGTAAATTATTAATCAAAGAAGATTATAGCTAAAGTAAAGGTAGAAAATAAAATACAAAAACTAAGTAACTAAATAAATAAAAAGGATATAGCTTATTTATAATAGAGATCTTCTACTCTCAAAATAATAAAATAAAAAGTATGGCTTATTTATAGAGATCTTCTACTCTTAAAATAATAAAACAAAAAGTATGACTTATTTATAATAGAGATCTTCTATTCTCAAAACAATATTAAAAATCAAAAATATAACATTATAATCTAAAAATTTAAAATCAACTTTATATAATCAAAAGAATAAAACTGAGTAAAAGAAAAGATACTAATATAATTAGATTAGAAAAATAATCTTTAAAATTATATTTTTCAAATAATTCAATTCAAAACTGTTTATTTCAAGTTGGAATAGTAGATCTTTTTATATATTTTTCAGATATAAGAATTATTATAATATTATTAGCTAATACTATCTAATATATAAGATATAATTAAAGTATTATAATATAAATAATTATAAATAGATTATGTCAAAGTATATTAAAAGATGTCAAAGAATATTGAAGAATATTAAAGTATATGAAAGGATGTTGAAAGATATGGAAAGATGTAAGAAAATGTGAAAAGATGTTAAAAGATATGAAAGGATATGAAAAAATATGAGAGAATATTAAAGGATATCAAAGAACGTGAAAAGATATTTGAGATCATTATCCAAATATAACTGTTTTATCAAAATTAAAAATAATCTTTCACTAAACTATTCTACTATGTATATAAATATTATATTACAAGATAATAAAAATATAAATCCTAAATATTAAATAAGATATAATATTTAAAAATAGAAACATAATAATAAATATAGTAATAAATAATATGAAAATAGGGATAATTATAAAATAAATGAAAAATATAGAAATATGTGATTTTGCATAACTAAGAAAAAATTAAGAAATTAAGAAATTTTATATTATTATGGTAATAATATCATTAATATATTTTTTTTATTTATGTGATCCAATAATAAAAATTAGTTATAATTACTAAACTAATATATAATATATTATATAATCTAATATATAAAATATATTATTTTGATATATATTATAAAAAGCAAAATATATATTATTTAATTTATGATTTAAAATATAAAATATATATTATATTAATATATATTTTAGTAATTTTCAAGTAATAATACAAATATAACTTATATAATATTTAATATATAGATTATAATTATCTTAGATATATAATGAAAAAGTAAAATATAATATTCTTAGCATAATCTAAAAAATAAATTATAATACATATCTGAAATTATATTAATTTAATTTAAATTATTTTTTGTTTATAAAACAAAAAATAACTTAAATTAAATAAAATCTAAATAAGTATAATATATTTATATTATATGAAAATTATTTAGTTTTTTATAATATATTATAAATAAATTTTAAAAAAATAATTATAATTAATTATAATTAATTTTAAACTTTTTTTAATTTTATATATATAATTATATTTAAAATTTTATATAATTTATATAAAATAAATAAATAAATAATTTTAAGAAATACTTATAGAATATAAAAAATTTATCTATATTTTTTATAAATTATATATACTATTATTTATATTTATAAGTATATAAAATTTTAAATTTTAATAAGATTTTTTTATACTTATTTATTAAAATATTAAATTTATTATAAATTAATATATTTTTAGATTTTAAGTTATAATATATAAATTTCTTGTTATTAATTTTTCATAATTTTAATCTATTTATAATAATTATTATTTTTTTAAAAAATTATAATATATATATTAATATTAATATAATTTGATATAAAAAGATTAATATATCAAATAAATATTAATAGATTATTTTTTCAAAATAAAATTTTAATTCTATCTTATTTAATTAAGTTAAATTTTATTATATAAAATTTGATTTAATTATTAAACTTTGAATCTTAATATCTTTATAATTACTTATTCAATTTTTATAAAATTTAAAATATATATTTATCAAATCTAGAGCAACCTACTTGCATAATTTAAAGTTTTAAACTTGCAAATTAATAATGATAATATTTAAAATATCTTTTTTTTTAAAAAAAAATTTATTTTAGTTTTTTTAGTAAAAGTAATGCTTTATTTATTATCAAATTAAGTATAATAGAATAATTAAAATAGTATAAAAAGTTATTTTAGATTATTCTTTACTTAATATAAAAAAATTATAAAAATTAGTTAAAATTTGAATAATTTTTATTAGAAGTAATTATTGATTTTTATATTAGTATATCAATCTTTTTGTACCAGCTCATATATTAAAATACAAAATTCTAGTAACTATTAAATATATTAAAAATATCAATATCAATTAATAAATCAGTTTTTATATATCTAAAGAATAGATAAAGATAAATTTAATAAATATATCATAATATTAATTAATTATTTTATTTTACAATATCAGTATATATAAAATGTTTAATAATTATATGAATAAATAAAATACTGAAAATTCAAATTTAAACTCAAGACTTATATATATTTTTTGTTAATAATGCTTTCTAATATTAGTAAATGACCACAGATATTGAATCTGCAGGTCTTACAAAGTTTGTGAATTATTATATGATCAGCATGAATGGGAGTTATGATTACCATTAAATTTATTATAATCTGGATCATATTTTCTTAATGCTGGCTGGAATTAAAAATTTAATCATAAAGCTGATAATAAAATTTGAATTAGTAATTTTGAGTTACAGGAGAATTTGTAACTTAAGATATAAGTTACGCTTGTAACTTACAGAGTCTGTAAACTTACCCACCCTATCCTTTTTTTCATTTCGTTGGTATAATAATATCGAGATCTGTTTTTATCACTAAAGAAAAATAATAAATAATATTTTAAACATACAGTCTAACCCAAATACGTATTAGATATATAAAATGTGACATAAAAGACAATATTCGTTACCTGTATTTAGGATTGATAATAATTCCGAAGCAAGGATTCGACTGGTGTAAATTACCGTTTGATTGAATTTGTTGTTTTTGATTTACTATATATTCGTGGGAATGTCTTTTTTGACCTCATTATCTAAATTTGGCCTTTTTAATTTGAACATACACAGTAACTCTCTTTATAGTGTAACAAAAAAATTTAATAGTAAAAAATTCACTATATCGAGAGTTTATTAGTAAATTTACTATATCGAATGGCTTTTATTAAAGGTAGTTTTGGATATTATCCTCTATATCCCGAGTTTAATTAGTTTCCACTATAAGGAGGTACACTATTAAGAGAGCCACTGCGTACGTTTTAATTCATTTTTTTGTTTTAGGAGATTCTAACGAGCTGTAGTGCTGCAAATGCAAAATATTTAGTTCATACATATCTAATTCGTCCGTTGGTCTTTTTTCTGTGATAAACCAGATAAAGTTATGAAGTTTCTCAGCAGTTGGTCTGCAACATTTAATAAATTTACACCATCCAAGAATATTCCTTTATAGATCATGACTTCGTTCGCAAAATGGTTGTTCTTCTGTTCCAATTTCAAAAGCGATAATTTGCTGCTTTAGTGTATGGTTTCCCATTTAGCACCTCTGAACTCATATAGGGGGGGGGGGGGGGCTTCACGAATTTTTTCGTTAAATCTTGCTATATCCAAAACCAGCCAATTTGAGAAATTTTCCCCATTATAATACACGCGACACCACACGAAAAAATACTTCTTGATACAATGCATCGTCTTTTCTGCTCGAAATCTTTATTATACATGATAAAGATACAAATAAGATCAACCAATTCAATTTTAATTAATTCATGACAACTATTAATTAATATTAGAATGAAATCAAATTAGAATGAACAAATTAAATTAAAAGGATATCAAATCATTTTTTTTGAAGGCTGTAAATTTTGAAATAGACTTAAGTATGACTTAAAGTACAAAATAACTATTAAATATTTTATGATTTCATTTTAATCTGCCGCCGGATTATTATTAGAGAAATGATATTAATTTAAAATCTAAGTCTTGAAGAATTATTACAAAAAAGTACATGTATTTCTTTTATAATTGTCTTTTTGCTTTATTTAATTAATTTTATTCAAATAAAAATTTCAGGCATATTCTGAAAACTTTAGGATTGGCGGGTTCGACAATATTTGGATTTGATTGTACATATACTATAAATGCGTTCTGCGTTCCGCAATTATCCGACGCAAGTTGCAGATTTTCAAATTCTAAATACAGTTTATTTAACGGCAATTGTTAAAAGGCTAAAATTGATCACCGATCGCATTGTTTTAATTTTGGTGGCGTGATAATACATTTTAATGGTTCGAAAAAGGCAAACTAACTAACTTTTTTTCTAGAAAAATGGTACATGTATTCATCCTTTCTATTGGAAGTACATGTATGACATCATATTTTATTTATGAAATATTTAGACATCTTTGTCATTATGTTGTGTATGTGACAAGTGTGTTCTCTTTTGAATGTATTAATTTTTTTGGCCCTTTGCGTCACATTTTGATAGAATACGAGCTCTTATAGGGAAGGAATTACGTATCTTTAAGATAACCAGAATCAAAAGTGGTACATGCACAAAAGTTCATTTTTGGAAACGAATACATGGACATGTATTAAAAAAATGGCAGTTTTAATTACCCATATGATTTAATTATTCCCATCGAAGATTTTCCAATTTCGGGCCTTTTTAGTTCCGCGATTATTATTTGCTTGATCTTTCATCATTATAAATGCGTCTTCATTTGGAAACTCAGAATGATTTGGTTACCTCCTCTCGAAATTGCTGATATTTAGCTCTTCTGCAAATTTCGATTGTCTGGAAATTGAGTTGTTGTGAAAATGGTAGACATTGATGAAACACATCATTGTTATTGTTGTTATTCAATACAGTAATAAATTTTTATTTATAGATTAAAACAGATGAAAAGAATGAATCATTGAATCCGAATAAAGTTTTAAAGGTATTGTATTAATTAATCAATTAATCAGTTACATTCAATCAAAGCAAAAAAAATGTATTTATATGTCACTTTTCTTCAACAAGGGTGTTGACCCTCTAGGAATGGCGTTCGTAGTTTTTCCCAAAGAGCCGGAAATGCTAACATCAGATGACGTAGAGAAGTTCAGCAGTGAATTAAAGGAGAAGAATAAAGTATTGAAGATTATTTTGGATGAATCAGGGAATCGAACATTATCTTTACTTAAGGGTGAAAAAGAAAATGATCTGAAAAATTTTAAAGATATGATTGAATGGAAACAAAGTAATCCCGATTATAATATGGAGGATGCGATAAATTATTTCGGTAAGTAGTTATGTTTCATTACGGCTTTTACATAGTCCTTCATATTTATAGATAATTACACTATTCCACAGAAAAGACATCAAAAGTCGCTGATGTTTTCGCAAAAATCATTTACGAATACGATTATCCCGATTACGTTCTTAAATCACCCATCACCACAAGAATAAAACAAGAAAACGACAACGATAATATACGAATAGAAATTAAAACAATAAACAACAGCATAAACGGGGAACTCGAAGAAGATAAAGTCAAAGAACAATACACCGCTATTGAAGAGCGTAAACAATTCGAGTTTCTTCTCTTGTTATCGGGTCTAATATTGGAGCATCAAAATGATTTAGAGAGAGGATTTACTTTTATCAAAATTTGGTCACCTTTTCATAAATTATGCGAAGCTGCTGAGCACATGCGATTAAGAGTTGAACTAGAGGTGAGTTTATACGAATACTTATTTTCTCAGACGGATAGATTATTAATAATCTAATGTTTATTAATCTTTAGTCGAGAAAAATCGAAGAAGAATATGACGAGAAAAAAGAATCAGACATTACAAGCTTCAATGAAATCGCGACAATAGAACAAACGTTTCTCTTACACAAAAAAAATTCTATCGATAATAAACAAAAGACAATTGAAAATGAAAGATTCAATAATAATTTAATACTCAAGTATTCGACTCGTCATTTTCATCATAAAATGAATATTACAAAACAATCAGTCTTATTCAAAAAAGAAAATTTAAAGGATTACAAAGGGGCACATTACGAAAATTGGAGTCGTATAATGTTGAACTTTTGGAGTGGATCAAGACGAAATCTTTTAGTATGTACATTATAGCCACTCATATCTTTAAAGATTTTGTTATAAATGCTGATAATTTTTTTTATTTTCGTTAGACGCATTATCTGATCATAAATGCTAATGGTTTTCGACTCCAAATAGAAGGAAAACAGTCAGAGAAACAACGAATATTAGCATTGGCTTTTGACGCATTGATACAAAAGCAAATTTATGCTAGTCATTTTCCACTTCATTATGGGTCTCCATATACAAAGCAATATAATGATGTGTGCGCGAAGTTGAATCAAATTATAATTAGTAAATCACTTTCAAACGAAAAAGAAGAGAAGAACTTGAACAGCAGTAATCATATCAATAATAATGACGACAACGACGACGACGACGACGACGACGGGAATCAAAAATTAAATATGAGAGTTGAGCTATATTCAAATTTGTTTAAATCAAAAAATCGACGATCACTTGAAAAAATCCGGGAATACTTTGGCGAAAAATTGGCACTTTACTTTGCATGGCTTGGTAATAAATTAGTTGAATTAATTCGTCATTTCATACTACATATTACTAAACTATAGTTTTGAATTAGGATTCTATTCATCATGGTTATTTATTGCGACAATATTAGGTGCTATAACTATATTATATGGTGTGATTGATGCAGCAAGGTAAATAAATCAAGACTTTTGTTCCAATTTTTATGAAGTAATACTAAATAGGTATTATGAAATTTCTAGTAAAGGTGAATTTAATAATGGAATTTTTGGAATCTTTAAAATTTGGGATAACGTCTTGACATTACCATTCGCATTGTTGCTTTCTATATGGTGTAAGTGTGTTCAAATAATCTTATTCGTATATATCAGTTTAATATTCTAATGCTTTTCGTTTGTTCTTATTTAGCCACATGGTTCTTGGAATCCTGGAAGCGATATAATTCCGCTCTTGTTAACGAGTGGGGAATGTCTGATTTTGAAATGGAGAAACAACCCCGACCATTCTTTTTTGGAACAGGTATGAACTTTTCGATTTACATTTCAATTCTAATTATATACTCACGTATGCTAATAAAATTTCGTATTCGCATCCGTAGTTTTACGCGATTTATTAATATCATCAAATCGTGACGAAATTCGCTTTCCATTTAAAAAAAGAATACAACAAAACTTTTTGTCGATAAGTATAATAATTGTATCTGTAAGTATCTAAGATAATATTCCTGGATGTTTAGACTTTCGCTTTATAATTATTTATAAATCAATTTTACAGATTTTAATTGTTCTCGTCTCTATTGGAAAATTACTGCTATTCTCCAAAGTGTGGTTCAATTTTGGAGTCTGGAGTAGCTTTTTCTCGAGTTTGATTAATTTGGCGTTGGTCATTATGCTTAGTGCTGTATGTATGCTAGCATAAATTTTTTTGATACCTATTTCGGGAGATAAATGTATATTTATTTTGGAGTCTTTTTTGTACTTTCGAATAGGTCTATGGAAAAATTGCAAAGATACTGACTGATTTCGAGAATCATAAAACTGTCACAAACTATGAAGGTATTTATTATAACTAAATATTATTATATAATTTAATTTCTGTTAGTTTTGTTACAAGTATTAATCGGTTTGTTTTTACTTTCAAGCTTCATTGATACTTAAACTATATCTATTCGATTTTGTGAATTTTTATTCGGCACTTTTTTATATTCTGTTGTTCAATCAAAAGGTAATTTGTCAATTAACGATATTATTTACAATATGAATTTTAGTTAACTAAAAAATACCTTTCGTATTAGTTTTCTATAAAACTCTTGTATGGAGACGACACTGTAGAAGGATGCCAATACCATAATTGCATGACTGAACTCACTATTCAGCTTGTTATTAGGCTTATTGGTAAACAATCAGTTGATCAATTCAAGCAACTTTTAATGCCGTACGTATTCGTTAACATCTATGCTTTATGCTTTATTACGAATTATTCAATTTTTTTTCAATTATAGATGGATCATACTCAAATTTGATAATCTATACGATCGGCATCCTTATATAAACCCACTTTTCTTTCTGTCATTTTGCTGCTCCTCTTCATCGAGATCATACCGATTCTCTAAGCCTAAAATAAAATCAGAAGGAAAAACTGAACCTACTGATAATAAACAATGGATAACGGATGATAAACTGTTATCTTCAAATAACGATGACAGTATTAGATCAGATTACCAAGAAATGGGTAAGAAAAAAACTATCATTTTTTTTTTGGTTCCTACGTTCTGTGATTAAAACGATCTCTTGTTTTTATTTTAGTTGTACAATTTGGGTTTATTTCGTTGTTCTCCACCGTATTTCCATTAGCGCCGTTATTCGCACTATTAAATAATCTTGTGAAAATTCGAACAGATGCACACAAGGTAAATAAATTAGAAACAATGCATGTTTAAAAAGACTCGAATTCTGCTAACACTAAATCGTATATCAGTATATAGTCGTGATGCAACGACCAATTGGCTTTCTCGCTCAAAATATCGGAATGTGGGACACAATAATCCATGTGATTTCGTTTTTGTCTGTGTTGACGAACGCAACGATAGTCGCGTTTCATTCCAGTTATATGCAACGCGTTTTTGAGGTGTATGTTCAGACAGATTATCAGTTGTTGATTATTCGTGTGGCGTTTATTTTCGCTTTTGAGGTAATAAATCTTAAATATAACCAAATTTCTAAATATTTTGCTGACCTAACTCGATTACTTTTTTCGTATGAAAAAGAATATTGTCTTTATAGCGAAATTACTATTTAGATACTTGCTTCCTAAAGTACCTTCCAATAATAATGCCCAAGCAATAACTACCACACAACGAAAAAACGAACTAGACTCCTTATTTAAACCTAGATTGTCAAATTCCCTTGATGACAGACGCAAGAAATTACGACTGGCTCGTCGACTATTGACTATTTATGGACAGGACGAGGTGAAAGTTTTCTTACCAAAACAAAAAACGGACTGACTAAAACAAATAATAAATGGACTATAATAAATGAAACAAAATTTTTTTAATATCTTTTTTCCTCCCTCCCTTAAGCGCGCGCACTTTTTTGTACAGTGACTTTCTTTATAGTGGACCTCTTTTATAATGGAAACTCTCAATATCCTTAAGAAAATCCCGTGTAACAGTTTTATTAATGAATTTTCAAAAACTCGATATAGTAAATTTTTTACTAATAGATTTTTTGACATACTATAAAGAGAGTTACTGTATTCCTTTTACCTTTTTCCCTTAAAGTTTTGTGTGTAATTACATGTATATAAGAGTTATTTACATTTTATAATAATTTGATAGTAATAATAATATGCAGGTATTATTTTGAAAATAAATCAAGCATTTGGCTTAGACGAATAAAAAGATGCAAATTTCATTAAATAGAGATAACGATAACTTAAAATACAAAAATTTGCTAAAAATACATGTAGAAAGAAAAAAGATAAATTAGATAATAAAAAAGATAATTAATAATAAAATTATAATATAATGAAAAATACTGAATTATAAGTTTGACATAATCTTTTAGGGTTATGATAATAGCAATTTGTTATTTTAATATTAAATTATATATGTTGTATTCAAAATTACAATCTGTTTCAAATAACAATCAGGATATGATTCAAATTAAAATAATCAAATACATAATCTTTCAGCATTAAGCCATATTTCTATTATAATTCTGGTCACATTTCTATTTTAATTTAAATTAATTGTAATTTGTGATTTAGAATATAACTTTTATATATACTACCCTTGGAAAAGTATCTAGTTAACCAAAATAATATTTTATTTATTTGAGATTTTTGATATAAATATAATATTTAATATTTAGTAGGCCATTCTTAACTCTTAATGAATGCTTTGATTCTATATGATATGCTTTCTATAAGTTTAATATAGATTTTAAATGGAATTTTTCTTCATTCTTCTTGCAATATTTTTTCAAGTTCATAAAGATTTCTTGAATATGTAGTATATTTATTACATCTTCATTTGAATTTATGTCATAAATGCTCTTTATGATCTTTAAAAAATGAGTAATAGCTTTATGTATTCTTCTAGCTATCCATAAACTGATTATTTTTTCAAATTCAAACTTAATAGATAATAAAAACAAGTATAAAGAAATTATAGATCTTATCATGATTTCTTCTCTTTTATCATCTTATTCTTTTATATATTAATTTGCTTCATTTAATTATTTATCATTTAGCGATAATATAAAGATTAATAATATTAGGCATTCTTTATCACCAACTCAATTTCCACTTACTCAAGCATCAAATAATAAAAAATATTTGACCTATGAAGAATTTGAGCATATAATAAATATTCTAAACAAAAAAATTGACAATATATATCATCTTTGTCAATTTTTAGATAATCAAGCACAAGAATAAATCAAATTAATTAAAAAACTAGTCATCACTAATGAATTATCTGAAATATTCTGAAAGATACTTATCTTTGATTATTTTTAAAATCAAAAATCAATCTGTAAAATCTACTAAAGTTTTTTTCTATTATTTTATATAGCAAGTATACAAGAAAATAATCAAGAAGTTGATCTCTATAATCCTCTTTTTAATCTCTAAGAAATATCATCAAATATTAAAGAAATATTTGGCAAAAAATATCAAAGATTATATTGATAGTCTGGATTATAATACATGAATATTAATGTTTACAAAGAAATATATTCATCAGATTTGTCATAAATTATATAAATCTATAAATTTTTTACTAATTATTTTTGTTTGATAATTTTA
>CAJVPS010002182.1:0-13023 GCA_910591765.1 Ambispora leptoticha | reverse complement strand
AATAATAAAGAAAGAATAAATAAAATTATAAAGAAAATAATTAATTAAAAATATTAATAATCTAAATTAATAATTGTAATACATATGGTAATTATCTGAGTAACAATATGCTAAATCTAGATGTATTAAATATATAATGATTATTTGTGTATCCAGAGTGAAATTAATCTTCTTAAAAATATAATACAAAGCTAATCTGTTATACAGATAATACAAAATAAAGATCTAAACTAAAAAGAATCTAAAGAGAAATAATCTAATCAAAATTGCTACATATAATAATATAGTAACTTATTAAAATTAATTCTTAGAATAAATAAAGAATTTATAATTTCAGATTATAGTATATAAGAAAAAAATATAAATTAAATTATTTTACTAATAATTCTATCTAATATTCTTGAACTTATTTCAGTTATATATAATAAATTAATTTTTTATACTAAAATAATATTATCAAGTTCTGGAATTTAATAAAAGAAAAATTAGCTCTAATACAAGTTACAAAATCTTAATATCTAAATAAGTAATTTTATTTATGAATTAATTAGATATCTTTATCTTTCAATAAAGAGTCAAGCAATAAATAACTTGCTTTCTAATAATAATTAACTTTTACATACTGAGATTTATATTATTATATATTCAGATTAGAGATAATATAGTAAGTATATAATGCTTATTTATTATCTATTATAATATATTACAATTAGGTAATACTTTATTTATTATTATATTATAATAGTTGAGGAATTATTTTTAATCCAGATTTTAATTAAGATAATTAATAAATAAATCAAAATCTTATAAAGCAAGTAATTAATAAAGCTATTCTGATTTTTGAAAAAATATATTCTGATAAAGTTACACTCTTTATATTTAATAATAATTATAATTATAATATATTTATTAATAATATTCTGATTATTTTAATAATTACTTCTTTATAATGGTAATATATCTGATAATTCTTATTATATTCTGATATTTATTAATATTAATAGTGGAATCAAATCAAAAAGTATTTAATAAATTCTTAAAAAGCATGATTTATAAGTAAAAGATTTAACAAAAAAATATAATACTTGTAAATTATATACTTTTAATTTAATAAAATTATAATATTATATAATTAATATTCTTGATTAATAATATAATTTCATATCTTAATAGAATTATTTATAGAAAATTATTAAAATAGCTAGTTATATATATATATTTTATTTAAAATTTCATTATAAGCGAATTATTTTAAAAAAAAATAAAGTAATATTCATATTTATATAATAATTACTATTATTATAGTGATATAAAATTTCTTAATTTTATAATCTTTCTTTGATTATATAAAATTTTATTTTTTTATAATTTTATAATTTATTTTATAATTATATATTTATTTATTATATTATATTTACTCTTTATAGTTATATTTTATTTTTAGATATTATATATTATTTTTTTTATTTGAGATTTATATTTTTAATTTATCTGTTATATATAATTTATATATTTACTATAATAATATATTTGAAAAATTTTTTAAATATTTAGTGAAATGATAAAATATCTTTTAATATTGATATTTTAATATCTTTTAATATTAATATTTTAACTATCTTTTAATATCAATATTTCAAATATTTTTTAATATTAATATTTCAAATATCTTTTAATATTCTTTAATATCTATATTTTTTAATATTAATATTTAAACTATTAATACTTTAATAATAATATATATATTTAAATAGTATTAGCTAATAATACTATAATAATTTATATATTCAAAAATATATAAAAGAATCTGCTATTTCAGCTAGAAATAAATAATTTGAATTAAATTATTTAGAAAATATAATTAAAAAGTTTATTATTATAATAATAGTAATTTTTTTTTGAAAGATTTCTTTTCTAATTATATTAATACTCTTTTTCTTACTTAATTTTATTCTTTTGATTATACAAAATTAATTTTTGATTTGAATTATAATATTATATTGATTTTTGATATTTGATATTGTTTTGAGAGTAGTAGATCTCTACTATAAATATGCTATATTCTTTTTATTTTATTTATTTTATTTTTGAAAGTAGAAGATCTCTTTAATAAATAAGTCATACTCTTTTTGATTAGTTATTTTTAGATTAGTTCTTATTTTTTCTTTAGCAATAGCCTTCTTTGATTAATAGTAGTTTTACTATTCAATTACTTAAATCTTGAATTATATTAATTACTAGTAGCTTTACTAAATTAATCTTTATAATTTCTCTAATTTATTTTATTCTTTTATTATTTATTTTATTTTTTATAAAGACAATATTTGTAAATATTGATACAGCTCTTAGAAGTTTTTATTATTATTGAAAGTATAGTCTAATTTTTCTCTCTTTGCTCTTTAATTATTTCAGTCTCTCCTAATTCTATATTATTAAGATAAATTCAAGTAAAAATTCACTTATTAGTTTATCATAATATATTTTTGAAGTTCTCTCTATAGAATAAAATCTTCAGAAATTCTTATTTTATTTTTATTTATTCTCTCTGTAAAATAAAATCTTTAGAGATTTCTATTTTATTTTTATTTATCATCTCTGTAAAGAAAAATTTTCTTTATTTATTATTTATTATATATATTATTACTGTAATAACATAAAATTTCTTAATTTCTTAATCTTTTCTTAATTATGCAAAATCATATATTCTTATCATTTCATTTATTTTATAAATATTTCTATCTTCATATTCTATATTATTATATTTATTATTTTTAGATATTATATTTTATTTTTATTCAAAATCTATATTTTTGTAATATGATATTTATGTATATAGTAGAATAGTATAGTAGAAAATCATTTTAATTAAAATAGAATAGTTATATTTGAAATGTCAATCACAAATATCTTTTCATATTTTTTGATATCTTTTTATATTTTTTCATATTTTTTCATATCTTTCTATGTATTTTCATATCTTTTAATATTTTTTCATATCTTTTAATATTCTTTCACATCCTTCAATATTTTTTATATTCTTTGATATCTTTCAATATACTTTGACATATATATTTCTAATTATTTATACTATAGTACTTTAAATTATAATATATATTTAGATAGTATTAGCTAATAATATTATAATAATTTATATATTCAAAAAAATATATAAAAAGATCTGCCATTCCAGCTTAAAATAAATAGCTTTGAATTAAATTATTTGGAAAATATAATTAAAAAACTTATTATTATAATAATTTATAATAATAGTAATTTTTTTAAAAGATTTCTTTTCTAATTATATTAATATCTTTTCTTTTACTCAGTTTTATTCCTTGATCATATAAAGCTGATTTTGATTTTTGAATTATAATATTATATTAATTTTTGATTTATTTGATATTATTTTGAGAGTAAAAGATCTCTACTATAAATAAGTCATACTTTTTATTTTATTTATTTATTTTTAAGAATAGAAGATCTTTACTATAAATAAGTTATACCTTTTATTATTTAATTATTTAGTTTTCATATTTTAGTTTTCATATTTTAGCTTTTATCTTTTATTAGTTATAGCCTTCTTGATTAATAATAGCATTACTATTTAATTATTTTAAATCTTGAATTATATTAATTACTAGTAGCTTTACTAGGCTGATCTTTATAATTTCTCTAATTTATTTTATTTTTTCTTTATTACTTTACTCTTTTTAAAACAATATCTATAGATATTGATATAAAACTTAGAAATCTTTGCCATTATTGAAAGTATAATCTAATTTCTCTCTCTTTACCCTTTAATTATTTCAGTTTCTTTTAATCCTATATTATTAAGGTGAATTCAAGTAAAAATTCACTTATCAATTTGCTATAATATATTTTTGATACTCTTTCTGTGAAGAAAGACTCCCTCTATATATCTTATTTTAGTTATATCCTTTTTATATTTCTTTTTATACTCTTTTCTTTCTTTTATTTATAACTGATAAATATTTAAGTTTTGAGTTTTCATGACTAATTATTACTTTTTTATTAGACTATCTATTAATTATCATCTTAAAATACACAAAGATTCTAATTTCACTATTAGGATACCTGTTCAAGACTTTTGCCTCCATTATCATTTTCTTCTATCACAAATTATTATATAATTTTATACTTTTTATTTACTCACAGAAAATATTAGAGTAGTATCAATTAATTAAGTCATATATTTGTTATTTCAAGAATTAATTCAACTTAATCTTAGTGAAATATATATTAACTAATTAAAATAAAGAATAGTATAACTAGTAAATATTTTTATCTTTGATTATATTAATATTCAAGAAGAATAACTCAATTTAATTAAACATTTTTACCAATGATTCATCTATCAAGACTTTATTTTTTAATTAAGAACTCTTTTTATTAATAATGATATTGATAAATACTATTTAAAAATAAAGAACTTAGAAAATATCTCTGTTTTTCTAGTATAACTTATATTGATTCCAGAATTAGAAGAAAATAGTGAATATTCAAATATAAAAGAAAATATTTGGATAGACTCAGAAGATAATAATCAACAATCAGAAAAAGAAAATAATAATAATAATAACTTGAATAACTTGATTATAGCTATTAGAACTCTTACCAATTATATGACTAATTAAAATATCTAGCTAATAGAGAAGATTATCATTTTTATCTGAAAATACTGAAAAAATAATCAAGATCCAGCTAAATGGCTTAAAGACTTTAATATTACTATCTAAACTAACAGAATTACAGATGCCAGAAAAGTATAGTTAGATAAAGAATATCTAGAAGATATTATTATCTTATGATATAATAAAAGAGAAAGAAATAATATCATCTGATTGATAACATGAAATAATAACCAAGACCAGTTATATAATTTTTGTTATCAGTTTGTTATATACTTTCAGACTAGAGAAAGAATTGACCAATAGCAAGATAAAATTGAAATCTTGTAACAGACTGATACTATAGAAGAATACATAGACAGATTTATTAATCTATATTATAAAATAGATTCTAATAATAAATATTCAAAAGAATACAAGATCTATACTTATAGAAGAGGACTTAAATCAGAGATTAGAAAATAAATTCAGATCTTAACTGATGAAACTTTTCTAAATACAGTACAAGTTATAAAGAATATAGAAAAAGCAGATGCAGATATATCAATTCATGAATATTATCAATCTCAAATCCAGGATAACTCAATAATAAATACTATATTGATAGTACTTCAAGATCTCAATTAGTAAATAGAAAGTATTAAAATCAATAAAGAATCTAATTATAATCAAAATAATTCAGATTATAGATCTAATAATTAAAATCTGAAACCAATTTTAACTTGTTATAATTATAGTAAGCCAGATTATATCTATTCTATTTATTCTTAACTATAATTACATCAGAATAATTAGAACAACTTTAAAAATGATTATTAGAGAACAAATAAAAATAATTAGTAATAAAATAATATATCATCAAATTAGACAAATGCTGGCAATAATCAAAATGCAAATAATAATTAAAATATATTATTAGCTCAAATACAAGCTCTAATTAATAATATTCAAACATTAACTGCAAAATCAGATAATGTAAATTCTAAAGATGGCTTCTCAACTAGTTGCGGCTTGTGGCAGCCAATCAGAGAGTTGCAACAGAGTTGTGATAGCCAATCAGAGAATTGTGACAGAGTTGTGGCTAGTTGCAGCTCCTATCACTAGTAAATTCACTACTTGATATATATAAATACTTGGCTACTGAAAAGAAATTTAAAAATTCTAAAATTATTTCTTATAGAACCAAATCTATAGGTTAATTCTATAAAGAAATAGTTAAAGAAGATGAGAAACCAAATGATAATAAAGAAGATAAATAAGAAGATACTCCTGAAATTTATTATTAATCAGGATATAAATAATACTAGACCATTTAAAATACTTGAAAAAGAACTAATTAAGAAGACTATTTACAAGAAAAAAAGCAAAATTACTTTATCTGTACTTACTACTATAACTGAATTATATAATATTCTAGAAGATTTGGCCTAATAAAAAGTAAATATAACTGTTATTTAACTTATTCAGACTTCTTCTTCACAAAGAACTCAGTTATCAAAAGAAATATACTGAGCTATAACACTCAAGTCAAAAAGAAAAAAAAGAGTATTGCTTGAATAAAAACTCAAAACTGCTTCTGCATAATGTAAATTCAAAAGTTTGAAAAAATATTATTAATTTAATTATTGATACTGGTACCTCTGATTGATTATTATGTATAACTTTATTAAAGATATAGAATTGAAAATATAATATAGTTTAAATATATCTATATTTGACATAAATAGAGTATCAAAATAATTTCTTGAATCTATTGATAATCTACTTTTAAATATTAATAGAATCAAAATTCCTACTGAAGTAAATATTATTAAAGCTAAAATATATTTAGTAATTATTGAAATAGCTTTTTGAACAAAATAAAAGTTAATATAAATATCAGAAAAGAACTTTTAATATTTGAATATAATAATTATAAAGAAAAAATACTAATTAAGTTTATTCATGATAATAGAAAAGAACTGATATTTGAAGATATAAGTTCTGAAGAAGATGAATTAGAAGAAGATTCTGAAAGTAAGTTTGTAAAATAATACTTGAAAAAGAAAACTTTTCTCATATGACAATATGATGATTGGAATTTTATAACCCCTAGAAAATAAGAAATCCAAGATAATGATAGTGTTGAAATTATCACTAAAGAAATTTAAATTCCTATTGAAACTTCTAACCAAAGTTTAAGAAATATCAACTTTAGAAAAATATCTATTTAGATTATTTGAAGTATTAAAAAATTCATGAAATACAAGCCTATCAAGAAGAAATATATTTGGGAAGATTTTAAATGACTTGATAAAAAGTTTATATAAAAATGCAATTGAAATAACTAATAATTATTTGACTAGCAAGGATCAAATAGCTAATGCTGATATTATAGAAATCTTTTCATATCTGATTACTAATGTCACTAATTATATAATAATCTTATAAATTAGATAATTATCAAGATTCATAAATCTTTTTAAACTGAATTCAAGACTAATAAAGACTTAACTGATAAAGTTAAACAAGAACTCTTTATTAACAAAAGAATCAAGAAAAGTTTTGATTTATATCAATTCACTTCACAACAAATTTATTCTAACTCTCAGATTGAAAGATGCAGAGAATATAAAAAATATGTTGATCAATATTATATTGAAGTCTTTTAAAATGAATAAAAAAAAGATAACTACTTGTGATAATTATATTAGAGAAAAATAACTTAATTTTCCTGTCTGCTCTCAATATAATGAATGTAATAAATCTAGAGAAATATTTATTACTGAAAGCTATAAGAAGAAATATTTTTATACTTATAAATATTAATATATTTATTGGTTTAATCATAGAGAATGAAGAAAGAATACCAGAATAATTAACAAGATTAGAAAAAAGAAATACTATTAGAAGTTTATAATATAATAGAGAACAAAAGTATCTAAATAGTTATCATATCTCACATAGATAATTGAATTTTTTTAAAAAAATTTTTTATTAAAATACATAACTAACTGAGTATATTAATATATAATATAATTACTATTCAAATTTATGAATTGAATAATATGATATTTCATACTATCTACCAATTTCATGGCTAGCTCAGGTGAGAGATCATTCTATTCTTTTATGAGTTCCTCTTTCAAATCTTTAACAGTCCAAATTTTTTTTATATATTTATCTTCAATAACTGCTATAAGTTTTCTATAGAGTTTTAATCTGAAAATATTGATAATTAGAGAAGTATCTTGATATTATTCTTCTTCTTTCATTTTCTCACAATTTTTGAATAATGTTTAGGATTATTATCTTCTTATAATATCCAGTCTGAGTTACCCTTATCAAAAAGTCCTGGAATAGAAGCCAAAAGATCTTTCTTATAGATACTATACATAAAATTTGCATCTAGATTTCTTTCAAAACACATCAACTTACCAAATCTCAAAGTGAAAAAATATCCCTAAACATAGACTTTTAGTAGATACTTAACAAAATGAAATATTTTTCTTCTTCCAACAAATTTTTAGATTTTTTTTTATGTAAACAGTTAAAAAGTACTCTTATCCATAAAAATAATCTGACTCCAATCAAAGTCTTTATGATTTTTTGTCTACTACAGTTACTTTTTTTAATATTCTTCCATAAGCAATAGTTTAGAAATTTCATTAGTAAACTTATCTTTAGCCTTATGGAGATATTATCTTATAATTCTTATACCAATCTTCACATCCTATTCTTCTATATTTTTCTTTATATCAGTAATTATTATATTATTTTTCTTCTCTGTTAGCATCATAATCTATTTATCTTGCTTTGTCATTGTGATTCATGGTTAATCTGATTTTTTTGCAATATTCAAGTTCCTATTTTTATAGTATTTTTTAATTTAATAAGCAGTTATAGACTTACTATAACAAATTTGCTTAGCTATTTTTCAAACTTCACTTTAGATCAGCTAAATATTCATGCAAAAAAAGATTTTATATCACTTCTTAAGAGAAAGCTTCATTTTTTAATACTGAAAATTCACTATAATTTAAGATCTCTTAAAAATGTATTTTGTAAATCTAAAAAGATACTAATGATCAGATATTATATTCTACATTATACATAGAAATTTTAAAGAGTAGTTATAACTAAATTTTAAATATGATAACTATTTAGATACTTTTATTCTCTATTGTAAATATGATGAAATTGACAAAGTAATTCTATCTTACTTTATATATAAAGATGACTTTGTTCATGAAATCATCTACAAGAATTCTATAGAAGTTTTTGTTATTGAAATATTTCAATATATATATTAATAACTCAGTTCTAATTAAAGATAATAACTTATTTACTTGGATTATATTAATATAAAACTCTGTTAAGAATGCTTGATTACTTATAATAATAATAAATATAATAATTATATATAATTTAAATCTCCAGTTAAAGTAGATAAAGAAAAATATCCTATAATATTAGAACTGATCCAGAAGAAGCAGTAACTAATGAATTAATTGAAAAAACAAATTATATTCCTATTTTAACTCAATCTTCTCAACTTAAGTTAAATTGAAATTCAAGAAAAATTCAACATTATTTATCAGATACTTAATGAACTTTTACAATAATTTAATAACTATTTAAAAGATATTTCTGTAAAACAAAGTAATAGATACTATACAGTTAGAATTTATAATAATCAAGACAAAGAAAAATTATCAGAAAAAGCTTATTCAACTGATATTAGTTATGATATTTATAATTTTTCATTATACTATTCTACTATGTATATGAATGTCATATTATATGATAATAAAAATATAGATTCCAGATATTAAATAAAATATAATATCAAAAAATAGAAATGTGATAATAAATATAATAATATATAATATAAAAATAGGAATATTTATAGAATAAACAAAAAATATAGAAATATGTAATTTTGTATAACTAGAAAAAGATTAAGGAATTAAGAAATTTTATGTTATTGTGATAATAATATCTTATAACTGCATCTATTTTTATTTATTCTGATATTACAAAGAAATTTTATCTTTATATTAATATCTCAGACTCAAAACTTGAAACTATTCTATCTCAGAAAGATAAAGATTAAAGAAAATAAATAGTTGTTTATGCAAGTGTTATCTTAAAATCAAATAAACAAAAATATGGAGTAACTGAAAAAGAAGTATTAGTAATAGTATGAGCTATTAAATAATTTTATTATTATCTACTTGAAATAGTTTCTGAAATCATTACTGATTATAATATCTTGAAATAGTTATTTACAAGTCACTCTGTTAGAGTAAACTACTAGATTATATCTCTTATAGAATATATCTTTATTATTACTTATCAATCTAAAAGAAAAAATCAAAATACTAATATCTTATTCTAGATATATTCAGAAGACCATTAGATAATTTTTCTCTTTATAATAATAATATAGATTTGATAACTTACTATAACTTATAATGATATTTAGATAATAAAACTTATTCTATATGATCAACTCTTGAATAATAATAGAAGATTCATAATCAAGCAAAATACTTTTTACAAATCAATGACACATTATATAAAATTAATTAATAAAAAAAATTAACTATATCTCTTAAAATAATTAAAAAAAATAAAATAAAAGCTATTCTTATTAATTTATATTCAAGCTTCTTATCTGAATATTTTGAATATGAAGAAATCTATTAATAAATTACAACTAAATATTAATAGAATAGTATGGGAACTGATATAAAGAATTATATAAAGACTTGTAAAACTTGGCCAGCAAATTGATAAAAAAACTACCAGATAATTTTTATATCCTATTAAAATTGGATAATCTTTTAACAAAATTATTATTAATATAATTGGATTTAGTAAAATAACAATATCTGAAAATCAATATATTATTATAGTAATAGATTATCTTACAAAATGATCTGAAGCTAAAGTAATTTTAGATAAGAAAGCTATTATAATTACAAAATTTATCTTTGAAAAAATAATTTCTAGATATGGATATCTCAAAGAAATTTAATCAGATAATAGATTAGAATTTATTAATAAAATAATTAAAGAATTATTGATAAAATTTGAAATCAAATATAAATTTTCTTTATTTTATCACTTACAGATCAATGGAATAATAGAATAATTTAATAGAATACTATATATAATCTTATAAAAATTAATAATAACATATGAACAAGAATGAAATATCTTTATTTCTAATATTCTTTTCACTTATTGGACTAATCAAAATTCAATAATAAAGTATAAACTATTTTCTTAACTTATAGATAAAATATTAAATTACCAATTGAATTACAAATTCTAGCTCATTTGAAAGAAGATTTCACAAAAGAAAAAAAATTGATACAATAAATATATTATATAGTAAATTAGTTATCACAACAAATATTAGAAGTAAAGCAAAATATAAAAGGATTATAACTATAATATTCTCAAATATATAATAATAAAATACAAAATAAAATAATTTTTGAAATTGAAAATAAAGTATTAATATTTGACATAAAATAATACTTAGTAATTTTAACCTACTTAAAGTAAAGAATGATATTATATTTATAACTATACTGAATATAACTCTTATAAAGTTCATGATCAGAAAGAAAATATTCACAAATATTCTATTAATGATAGATAATGTAAATATTATCATAATTATTAAGATTACTTTGAACTATAAATTATTATTAAGTAACTCACATAGATTACCTCTTTAATTTTATTATTTCTATATTCAAAATTATATTTTTATCTATTTTTATAATTATCTTATCTTAATATTTTTAATATTCTATTATACATAGTAGACTTATAGTTCAGATTTTATATAAATATTCTCTTTATTTCCCTATACTTTTTCTTTATTCTTTCACATTTTTACTTTATTTATTACTTTTTATCTTTATTATCTTATATTTTTTTCAGATACTTTATATTTTTTACTTTTATTATTTCTTATTATATCTCAATTATCTATTTGAATTATCTTTCAAATAATCAAAACTCTTGAAGAGTTCTATCAGAAAATACTTACTTAATAACTCTTTGGAATGATTATCTTTTCAATCTTTGGATTACTCACCTACAATAATATAGGATAGGAAACTAATATTTTATTACTGAATTTACTTATGTAATCTGAATTTATCAAAGATATTAAAGTTAATAATACTTTTCTCTTGGACTCTCAAACAATTATTAAATTATTTAAAGTACTTATTAAATCTGTTAATATAACTAATGACTTAGATTTTGACTAGTTAAATAATTTTTTTCTTACTTTGTTAGAAGATAAATTCAAAATTAAGATTAAAGAAGAAGATATTAAAGAAGAATCAGAATTTATAAGTTCTGATAGTTCAACAATTTCTGAAGAAAAATCTGAATCATCTATTCCTATATCTGAAAAAGTTAAATCTATCTTGAAAAAAGACTGGCTAACTTAACTTAAAGAAACTGTATTATTAATCTATAATAATCTAATGAATAATAATCAAATGATAGTTCAATATTATAAACTTGAACATATACTTTTAGTTTAATTACAGAAGTAGTCAAGAGATATATCAGAGATCAAAAAGAATATTAAAAATACTCTTGAAAAACATATATAATAGATCATATAATATTACTCATAAAGTCTTTTTCATTTATAACTCTAAAGAAAAAGTATTTGATAATTGATTTGAGTTTATATTAACCAAGTTATATCACTTGAATAAAAAGAAACTATTAAAGATTATTAATTGATTTTTGCAGAAATAAAAATTTTCTGAAGGAGAATTATATATTATTATAGTGACATAAAATTTCTTAATTTCTTAATCTTTTCTTAATTATACAAAATTATATATTCTTATTATTTTTATTTATTTTATAAATATTTCTATTTTTATATTCTATATTATTATATTTATTATTACATTTACTATTTTTAGATACTATATTTTATTTTTATTCATGATCTATATTTTTGTAATATAATATTCATATATATAATAAAATAGTATAATGAAAGATTATTTTTAATTTTGATAGAACAGTTATATTTGAAATATTAATCACAAATATCTTTCTATATTCTTTAATATCTTTTTATATCTTTTCATATTTTTTTATATCTTTTCATATCTTTTTATATCTTTCAACTTTTTTTACATCTTTTAATATTCTTTTATATTCTTTAACTTTTTTTAATATTCTTTAATATCTTTCAACATATTTTAATATATATATTTCTAATTATATATACTATAATACTTTAAATATAATATGTATTTAATGTAAGATTATTTTGTTAATGTTTGTAAACAAGATAAAATGCGATATGAATAAGTTTTAATTTTATAACTTATGA
>CAJVPS010002181.1:0-13025 GCA_910591765.1 Ambispora leptoticha | reverse complement strand
TTATTATAGTATTACTAACTAATACTATCTAATATATAAGATATAATTAAAGTACTATAATATAAATAATTATGAGTGGATTATGTTAAAGTACGTTGAAAGATATTAAAGAACGTTGAAGAATGTTAGAGTACGTGAAAGGATATTAAAAGATGTAAAAAGATATGAGAAGATATTAAAAAATATGGAAAGACATGAAAGGATGTGAGAGAATGTTAAAGAATATCAAAGGATGTGGAAAGACGTTTGAGATCATCATCCAAATATAACTGTTTCACCAAAATTAAAAATAGTCTTCCACTATACTATTCTACTATGTACATAAATATCATAATATAAAATAATAAAAATATAGATACTGAATATTAAATAAAATATAATGTTAAAAATAGAAATGTGATAATAAATATAGTAGTAAATGATATAGAAAATAGTGATAATTAGAAAATAAATGAAATTATAATAAAATGTAATATTTCATAACTAGAGAAAGATTAAGAAATTAAGAAATTTTATGTTACTACGGTAATAATAGAATCAATAAAAAAATTCAAACATAATGTATCAATTTTGTATGGTCAAAACAGTAAAGCCTTTAATTTGTTAAGCACAAATAGAATTAAAGCTATCAATTTTATTTTGGCACAAAAGAAATAAAAGCTAAAGCAAAAGGTAAGTTTCAAAATTAAATTATTTATTTTTCTTCAAACTAATTTTGTCTTTCTTACATTCTTTCGATAGCTATCCTATATTTATAACTTTCATTATTATATAATTATCTTTTATTGCAGCTATCTAGAATACAGTTAGTTATTATAGGTCACTAAAGTACGGATCTTAAAAGAAAGAAATTATTTATATCATAAAAATAAAAATAAAATGAAAAATAGAATGTTCATATAATTATAAGATATTATTTATTATTATTATTTATAATAATATCATATATCAAATTAATTATGGATCACGTAATGTAAAATAAAATAGTTTGATGAATTTTTAGGAGTATGCAAGGTAAGAGTTTTTGTTAAATTATCCTTACTTTTAGATAAATGGTCTTAATATTATCACTACAAGATAAAAATTTTCTGGAATCACAGTAATGTGATGTTACAAGGTAGGAATTCTGGAAACTATATATACACACTTCAGACTAGTACATGTATTAATTAAATTAAATTTAAGTTTTGTTACACATGATTTATGGAGATACAAGAGAATTGGTGTTAGTTTAGAATAGTTATGATCATGGGATTATATTATAATGATAATAATATGTTATATGTTTAATTTCTTTAAGATTCTGATAAAATACACACATTATATATTTAACTTTTATAAGCTCAAATTTAGTTTTTCAGTATTATTTTCAAACTATTAATATCAAACTGTAAAATTATTATAGGCATATTTCATTTACTTCATTTGTACTCTTTTTGCTTTGATACTGAAGTTCAATAATTTTACAGGGTTTCTGTAATGAATAATGCTAGGAGCATTATCAGCCTCTTCTGCAAAAAAGATTTCTAATCTATAGAAGACTTATAATATTCCAAAAGTCAAAGTTAAAGACAGTAAATCTTTATAGAAATATTTTTTACAGAAGATACTTCCAATACTCTTCTGAAAAGGAGTAAGGTATTCTTAAAGGAGCACATTCTTGAAGAGTGAAAGAGAAAGATAATGTCTGAAAAAGATAACATAAAAGAATTCATAACTTCTTCTCTTTATAATAAATATAATTTTTCTTAACTTTCTTCTTTATATGTGTAATCTGATATTATTTACTTATACTTTTCACTTATTAAAATATGACTTGTTTAAATATTTTATATACAGAATGTGACAGACTCAAATTTTCTAATTTGAAATTTGCTAAAGCAGAAATATATAATATAGAGTGCATAAAATATATATATATAGTCAAACTTTTTTATTAGAATTCACTATATAATATATATTTAGAAAAGTTTGCATAAAATATGCATTTAAAAACTAAATTTCAGCTATATAAAACTATGTATTTATAGAAGTAATATATTTAAAAGAGATATAGAATTTTAATTTTAAGAGTATATATTATAAAATTTAATTTTTATTAATTAATCAAGCTGCAAGATCAAGTATTCATTATAAAATTATATAATAAAATTTTAATATTTATTATAATATTTTTTAAAGAAATATATAATATCTTTAGTCAGAAATTTTATTAAAAAAAGAAATTTTTTTAAATATTATATTCAGAAATAATAAAAATAATTTAAATATTTTAAACTAATTTTTAATTATTTTATTAATTCTATAAAATTATTTATTAATGATATTATAGTACTTGTCATAAATAATGAGAATCATTTTTTGAATATAAATTTTGCAAAATTTATTTATTTGGGTTGCAATTTTATAATAACATCAGTATAGTATCTATAAAAAAAAATTATATATACTAATGATAAATTTTTTTCTCATTATTTTTAATAATATCATTTAACCATCCTGACATGTTATTTGTCAAATTAAGATATAGATTCATGAAAATACTATTTCATTCTTCTTGAATTATCTCATGCCAGTCCATAATGCTGATTTTTTTTTCTAATTATTTTGTTTACTTATTTTTCCACCCTTTTCTTGATAATAGCTCATAAATTTTCTATTAGGTTTAAATCTAGGCTATAGAAGGGCTAATCAAGAATCTTTGAAACTTGAAAATGAAGGAGTTCTGCTATTTCTTTTGCCATATACTTTGGATCATTATCCTGTTGGAAGACCCAGTATAATGGCATGATCCTAGATGTATTCTCAAAAAGATTATTAGTTAAAATATCACGGTAAAGTGATCTATCTATATTCTGAGTAAAAATATGAAAACTAATTATTTTTCATACTGAGAAAGTGCCTCACGTATGAACTTTTACAGGATATTTTGGAACCTTCTTTTGTGAAATATCTATATCAGCCTTGTAAAATACAGTTATAGTATTATGAAATATCTGAAATATAGTTTCATTCAAAAATACAACATTTTTCTAGTTTTATCTTGCATGAGCAGTTATCTATTCCACACAGCATTCATGTTATTTCTCAGTAAGTAAAGGTACTGTTTTGGAGTGACTTGAGTAGTAACCAAGCCTATTAAGTTCACAGTTTACTGTTTGTGCTAATATTTTAACCATACTATTAAGCTTAGTGGCAATTTCTCTGCAGATAAGGTATTGATCATTTTGAATAATTCTTTCTAATATGTGATAATTTAGGGGAGTTAAGATTATTAGATATCCAGGATGTAAAATAGATTCAAGTTTATGATTTTTTTTTAGTTGAGTAATATACTTGTATATTATAGAAAGGGAGGTATCACTTAATTTTATCAGAATCAGAACATTACAAATATCACAACTCCAAAGCTCACTTACAGTCTTTCATCAGTCAGCAAGAGGGATCTTGTCCATTTTGCAGTAAAAAAAAGTGATGAAGACTAAATAGGGAAGGATTTTTTTTGTAGCTTGTTTTTAAGTTATACATATAAACAAACCATCATTAAAAGCTAATGTTATTGAGGGTACACAATTGGAAAATTTATATATATAGTTCACATCAAATTAAATTCTCATTATTTATGATGAGCACTGTAAATAAGATAAAATTTAATATAAATAGTTTTAATTTATAAATTTATGATTTTATTATTTGAATGATATTTAGATCTGAAGTTATTTTACAGAATAAAAAAGATATATTATAGCAAAAATAAATAAATACAAAAATAAATAAATTAATAATAATTTCTGATTTAAATTACATATAATTGAACAGAATTAATTAACTTAATTTATATCTTTAGAGAATAACTAATCATAATTTAATAAATTATAAATAATATAAATAATAATATAAAAAATATAAGAAAGAATAAATTAAAAGATAAGAAAATATTAATTAAAAATATAATTAAAAATATTAATAATCTAAATTATTAATAAGAGTACATATAATAATTATTGATATGATAATATATTAAATTAAATATATAAATAATTATATATATTTTAACATAAAAATAATCTTTAAGAAAAGTAATATAGAAATTAATTTATTATACAGATAGTACAAATAAAGATCTAAGACTAAAAAAGATAATTTAATCAAAATTATTATATATCTTTCTACTTAAAATATAATATTTATATTATATTTAAGTACATGATTTTTTAAAAATATTTATCTTCTATATAATATTTTCAAGTTTTTTAAAGATTTTAATATTGTATTATAAAGAGAATAATCAAGTTATTTAATAAGTTATTGATATTTATAATAATGAATTCTTTTATTAAAAATATTTTTAACTTTATATTTCTTTTTATTATCTAATATCATGATAATTAGTATTGATTAATATTTATTATACTTATTATTTGAGTTATATTTCTTTAAAAATAATATATAAAATATTGAATATAATTTTATTTTTACTAATTATTATAATTTGTAAATAATAAAGATATTTTGTAATAATTTCAAAGAGTTTAATATAAATTTCTTAATTATTCTTTATTTATTTATAGAATTTTTTATATTATAAGTAAAAAGAAGAACTTAATCGTTTATATTGAATTTTTTGTATCTTTTATACTGATTAATATATTTATTTTATCATTTTTATACTTTTAATAATAAATTTTTGATGATTTTGATCATAATATTCTAATATTTTATAAAATCTTGTAATATTATAATATTATTTTAAATTGATAAAATATTAATTAGTATATAAAATATCTGATCATAGTCTAGTCTAAAGAGTATATAACTAGTAAAAGTATTTTTACTATTATTATAGATGAATTTAACTATTGCTAGATTTTTATATTATTAATTTTATTATATATTATATAAATTTTAGCATCTTTTTCAAAATTTTATTAAGTCTCTCTATTTAACTATTTAATTATAGATAAAATATTATTGATATTAAAGATGATACAGCAAATATATAATGCTTATTTGTTACCTGTTACAACATATTACAACTCCAAAATTTTATAAGTCACAACTAGTTACAACTAGGTAATACTTTATTTATTACTATGTTGCAACAGTTAAGGAGCCATCTTTAGTTAATATAATAAGTTTAGTTTCAAGTTATTTAAAAAGTGACTTTCAAAATTTACTTATGAATTTTATATTTCTGTTTAATATAATTATTATAAATAAATCATATAATTTAAAACTATTTTTAAAGAGTATTTTTGTTATATCAGATATAATTATTATTATAATAATAAATATAAAGTATATTCTTTTTGAAAATTTATTTATAAACATAATTATTATATTATATTTAGACTTAATAATAAATAATTAAATTATAAAATTAATAGTAATATATTCTCATCTATATTTTAAAATTATAATAATTAAAGTAATCTAAAAAAATATTAATTATTACTTTTATTACATTAACAGAATTTATAATTGATAATATATTTATGAATATTTTTATTTATCTTTAGTCATAATATTATTGTCATAGTAATATAAAATTCTTTAATTCTATAATCTTCCTTTGATTATGTGAAATTTTATATTTCTATAATTTTAAAATTTACTTTTATTCTTATATAATCATATATCTATTTCTTTTATTATATTTATTCTTTATAACATATTTTTATTTTTAAAAATTATATCTTATTCTCTTAATTTCTATATTTTTAATTTACATATTATATATATACTTAATAGAATAGTATAGTTAAAGATCTTTTTAATTTCTAATGAAATGATAAAATATTAATAAAATACTAACATTTTGAATACTAATAAAATACTAATATTTTAAATATTAACAAAATACTGATATTTTAAATATCAATAAAATATTAATATTTTAAATATTAGCAAAATATTAATATTTTTAATACTAATATTATATTAGTATTTTGAAAAATACTAGTATTTTAACATATTAAACAGATTATAGTTTTTTATAACTTAAATATTAATATATATATTTAGAAAGTATTAATTAGCAATACTATATAATTTATATATTCAAAAAATATATAAAAGAATCTGCTATTCCAGCTTAAAATAAACAGTTTTGAATTAAATTATTTAGAAAATATAATTAAAAAAGCTTATTATTATAATAATAGTAATTTTTTCAAGATTCTTTTCTAATTATATTAGTATTCTTTCTCTTACTTGATTTTATTTCTTTAACCATACAAAGTTGATTTTAATTTGAATATAATATTATATTAATTTTGATTTTTGATATTATTTTAAGAGTAAAAGATCTCTACTATAAATAAGTTATATTTTTTTTATTTTATTATTTTTGAAAGTAGAAGATTCCTACTATAAATAAGTTATATTTTTTTAGTTATTTAGTTTATTATTTATCTTGATTTTATTTTCTTTAATTATAGTTTTCTTTAATTAATAGTAGCTTTACTATTTAATTATTTAAGTCTTGAATTATATTGATTAATAATAGCTTTACTAATTAATCTTTATAATTTCTTTAATTTATATTTTTCTTTCATTAATTAATTATTTCTTTTTAAGATAATATCTATAAATATTAATACAAATCTTAAAAATCTTTATCAGTATTAAAAATATAGTCTAATTTCTCTCTTTTTATTTATTATTTAATTTAATCTCTTCTAATTCTATATTATTAAGATAAATTCTAGTGAAAATTCACTTATTAGATTTATTATAATATATTTTTGATATTCTTTTTATTTCTATTATCTAAATAATTAATAAATAATTATATCTTAATTTTTCATAATTAATTATTATTCTTTTATTAAATTACTTATTAATTATATTTATAAGTATATAGAGACTTTAATTTTACTATTAGAATATCTGTTCAAGACTTTTACCTTCATTATTATTCTCTTCAATTCAAATTTTCTTTATAATTTTAGACTTTTTGATTACTTACTAAAAATATTAGAGTAGTATTTATAAATTAAATTATATATTTATTATTTAATAAATTAATTCAACTTGATCTTAGTCAGATATATATTATCTAACTCAGATAGAGAATAGTATAATTAGTAAATACTTTTATATTTGATTATATAAATATTCAAAAAGAATAACTTGATTTGATTGAATAATTTTATCAATAATTTATCTATCAAGACTTTACTTTACAATTTCAATCAAGAATTTCTTTTAATAATAGTAATATTAATAAATATTATTCCAAAATCAAAAACTTAGAAAATTCATCAACTTTTTTAATATAAGTAGTAATAAATAATAAATCAGAAGAAAATAATAATTATTTAGGTTCAAAAAAAATAATAATATCTATACAAATTTAAAAAAAAATAATTAAAAAACTGATAAAAAAGATAATCAAATAGCTTAGAATAATAATAACAATAACTTAAATAATTTGATTCAAGTTCTTGAAGCTCTTATTAATTATATAGCTAATCAAAATAATTAATTTATAAAGAAAATTTTCATTCTTATTAATAAATATAAAGAAAATAATCAAGATCTAACTAAATGGCTCAAAGACTTTAATATTATTACTCAAGTCAATAAAATCATAGCTATTAAAAAAGTATAACTTGTTTATAAATATCTAGAAGATATTGCTATCCTGTGATATAATAAAAAAAATAGAAATAATATTATTTAACTAACCATCTGAAATAATAATAATAACTAGTTATATAGCTTTTGTTATTAATTTACTATATAGCTTTTATTATTAATTTGCTATATATTTTTAAACTAGAAAAAGAATAAATCAATAACAAGATAAAATTAAAATCTTATAACAGACTGATACTATAAATAAATATATAGATAAATTTATTAATCTACTTCATAAAATAAATTTTGATAATAAATATTTGAAAGAATATAAAATTCAAACTTATTAATAAGAACTCAAACTGAAAATTAGAAAGTAAGTACAGATCTCTACTGATAAAACTTTTCTAAATATGATATAAGTTGTCAAAAATATAAAAAAAGCTAATACAGATATCTTAACTTATGAATATTATTAATTTCAGATTTAAAATAATTCAATATTAAATACTATTTAATAATACTTCAAGATCTCAACTAGCAAATAAAAAGTATTAAAACTAGTAAAAAATCAAACTATAATGAAAATAACTCTAAATATCAATCTAATAATTAAAATTCTAAATCAGTATCTATATGTTATAATTATAATAAGTCAGATCATATTCATCTGAATTGTCTCTAGCTATAATTATATAGAAATAATTAGAATAACTTTGAATATAATCATTAAAGAATAAATAAAAATAAATAGTAATAAAATAATATAATATCAAATTAGTTAAATTCTGATAATAATTAAATTATAAATAATAATCAAATCATATTATTAGAATAAATACAAGCTCTTATAAATAGTATTTAAATATTAACTATCAAATTAGATAATATAAATTCATTACTTAATATATATAAATACTTGGATACTAATAAGAAAATCAGAAATTCAAGAGCTATCTCTTATAGAATCTGATTTGTAGATCAATTCCAGAAAGAAGCTATTGAAAAAAATAAGAAACTAAATATTATTAAAAAAAAGAACAAGAAAATACTTTTGAATTTATTCTTAACTAGAATATAAATAATACTGAACTATTTAAAATACTTAATAAAAAGCTTAGTAAGAAGATTATTTACAAAAAAAAAGCAAAATTACTTTATCATTACTTACTATCATGACTATACTCTATAATATTCTAGAAGATTTGGCTCAATAAAAAGTAAATATTATAATTACTCAACTAATTCAGATCTTATCTTCTCAAAGAACTCAGTTATCAAAAGAAATATACTAAGTTATAATACTCAAATCTAAAAGAAAAAGAAAAGTAATACTTAAATAAAAACTCAAAACTATATCTGCCTAGTATAAAGTCAAAATTAGAAAGAATATTATTAATCTAATTATTGATATTAGTACCTCTGGATATGTCATTATATATAACTTTATTTAAAATATAAGATTAAAAATATAATATAGTTTAAATATATCTATATCTGATATAAATAGAATATCAAAACAAACTCTTGAAGCTATTGATAATCTATTTTTGAATATTAATAAAATTATAAATTCAACTGAAATAGATATTACTAAAGTCAAAATATATTCTGTAATAGTAAGAATGAACTTTTTAAATAAAATTAAAGCTAATATTAATATCAGAAAAGAACTTTTAACTTTGAAATATAATAATTAGAAAGGAAAGATATCAGTAAAATTTATCAATAATAATAGAAAAAATATTATATTTGATAAATCAAGCTCTAAAAAAGATGAATTAAAAGAAAATTCTGAAAATAAATCTGAAAAATAATATTTAGAAAAGAAAACTTTTCTTATATAATAATATAATAATTAAAATATTATAACTTTTAGAAAATAAAAAATCTGAAATAATGATAATTCTAAAATTATTATTAAAAAAGTTTGAATCTCTATTAAAATTTCTAACTGAAATCTAAAAGATATTAATTTTGAAGAAATTCTCTTTTAAATTATTAGAAGTATTAGAAGAATTCATAAAGTATAAGCTTATCAAGAAAAAATCAAAATCAGATAAAAAAAATATATCTGAGAAGATTATTAACTATATGAAAAAAAATTTTTGCAAAAATATAATTAAAATAATTAATGATTATTCAATTAAAAAGTATTTAATAATAAATATTAATATCAAAAAAATCTATTTATCTCAAATTATCAATATTACTAATACTATAATAATCTTACTAATTGAATAACTATTAAAGTTTATAAATTATTTTATATAAAGTTCAAAACAAATAAAGACTAGATTGATAAAGTTAAATAAAAACTCTTTGTCAATACTAAAGTAAAAAGAAGTTTTAATTTCTTTTAATCTGCTTTATAATAAATTTATATCAATTCTTAAATTGAAAGATACAAAGAATATAAGAAATATGTAGATAAATATTATATTGAAATCTATTTCAAGATAAAAAAAAATTAATTATCTATAATAATTATATCAGAGAAAAATAATTAAATCTTTTTATTTACTTATAATATAATAAATATAATAAATTTAGAAATATCTATTATTAAAAGTTATAAAAAAAATACTTTTATATCTATAAATATTAATATATTTTTTGGTTTAATCATGAAAAATAAAGAAAGAATATTAGAATAATTAATAAATTTAGAGAATAAGAAATATTATTAAAAATTTATAATAAATATAATGAAATTAATAAAGTAATTTTATCTTGCTTTATATATAAAGATAACTTTATTCATAAAATTATTTATAAAAGTTCTATAAAAGTCTCTGCTACTAAAATATTTTAATATATTTATCAATAATTCAGCTCTAATTAAAGATAACAGCCTGCTTACCTGGATTATATTAATATTAAACTCTATCAAGAATATTTAATTCTATATGATAATGAAAAGTATAATAATTTAAATTACTAATTAAACTCAATAAAGAAATATATCTTATAGTTTTGAAATTAATTCAAGAAGAAATAATAATTAATAAATTAATTGAAAAATTAAATATTATTTCTATTTTAAATTAATCTCCTCAACTCAAATTGAATAAAATATAAGAAAAATTTAATATTATATATTAGATACTTAATAAATTTTCCTAATAATTTAATAATTATTTGAAAAAATTATCTGTTAAACAAAATTATAGATACTATACAATCAAAGTTTATAATAATTAAGATAAAGAAAAATTATTAGAAAAAGCTTATTCAACTAATACTGACTATGATATTTATTATATTAAGAAAAAAATAATTAGAATTTCATTATATAAAATTATATTAGTAAATACATATATTATCATAAAAATTCTTATAGGAGTTATATATCAAGTAATATCTTATTTATCTCTTGTCAAATAAGAAATTAATAAAAAAGATAGAACTATTAACTCTGGATATACTAAAAATATTAGTATTATTATTTAAAATAATTCAGAAGAAGATTATATTATTAAATATAATCAGAAAATTACTTAATTAATATTTTTATAACTTATATCTATTGATCAACTTAAATCAGTTTTTACTTGAGAAGAACTTAGATAATCTAGTTATAGAATAGCTAAATTTAGATCTATTAATCATTAAAAAGCCTATATTTATTTCTTGAAATAAGAATAAGAAGAAAAAGTTATTAAATAACAAAAATTAACTACAAAATAAGAAAGACTTCTTATATAACTATTAGAAAATAATGCTAATATCTTTATAATTAAATTATATTAACTTGGCTAAAGTAACTTAATTCAACATGAGATATATACTAAAATTAAATTATCTATTAAATAATACTCTTATAGAATAACTCTTCTAAATTAATTATTTATATCTAAAAAAATATAAAAAATATTAAATACAAATATAATTTGATTTTCAACTAGTTCTTGAACTTTATTTATTATTATAGTCTCTAAAAAAATAAAAAAAAGATTTTGTATTAATTATAGAAAACTATATACAATTATCTGAAAAGATATATATCTTTACTTAAAATTAATGAAATAATAGACTCAATTGGAAATACTTAATAATTTTCATTTATAAATTTAATCTTTAAATACTAATAAATTAAAATAAAAGAAAAAAATAAATCTAAAATTACTTTCATTTCCAAAGAAAAACTTTTTGAATTTATTATTATATCTTTTAGATTATATAATATTCTAGCAATCTTTTAATAAATAATAAATACTATACTAGATAATTATAATTAGAACTTTATTAATATATATATATTAATAACTTAAATATATTCTTAAAATATTTTGAAGAATATATAAATTATCTTAATAAAGTATTTTGCAGAATCAGAAATATCAATTTTAAACTCAATCCAGAAAAATACAATTTTTACAGAAGAGAATTATCTTTTCTTAATCATATAATAACTGAAAAACAAATTTCATCTAATCTAATTTTCTCTAATTAAAAATTATTAAAGAACTCAGATCTTTTCTTAAATTAGCTAAATACTATAGAAAATTTATAAAAGAATTTTTCAGATTATTACCTCTCTATTTAAACTATTCTGAAAAAAGAATTATTTATTTGAATAATAGAATAAGAAAAAGCATTTTAATAAATTAAATAATATCTTATAACTATATTTATTTTAATTTATTCTGACTTTATCAAGAAATTCTATCTTTATATCAATATCTCAAACTTAAAACTTAAAGCTATTTTATCTTAAAAAGATAAAGATAGAAGAGAATAAGTAGTTACTTATACAAGTATAACTTTGAAATCAAATAAATAAAAATATAGAGTTATTAAAAAAGAAGTACTAGTAATAGTATAGATTATTAGATAATTTTATCATTATCTACTTGAAACTGTATTTAAAATAATAACTAATTATAATATTTTGAGATAACTATTCAAAAATTAACAAAGTCATTTTGCTAGAGTAAGCTAATAAATTATATTTCTCATGAAATATACTTTTATTATTACCTATTAACCTAAAAAAAAGAATTAAAATACTTATAACTTGTCTTGAATATATTTAAAAGTTTATTAAAAACTCTTTTTCTTTATAATAATAATATGAATTTGATAACTTACTATAATTTACAATAATTTTTGAATAATAAAACATATTCTATAGAGTTAACTCTTGAATAACAACAAAGAATACATAATTAATCAAAATATTTTTTATAAATTAATAGTATATTATATTGTTATTATAGTGACATAAAATTTCTTAATTTCTTAATCTTTTCTTAGTAATACAAAATCATATATTTCTATAATTTTTATTTATTTTGTAATTATTCTTATTTTATATATCATATATTACTATATTTATTATCACAATTCTATTTTTAATGCTATATTTTATTTAATATTTGAGATCTATATTTTTATTATTTTGTATTATGATATTTATGTACATAGTAGAATAGTAT
>CAJVPS010002180.1:0-13025 GCA_910591765.1 Ambispora leptoticha | reverse complement strand
CATATATATAATCTTAAAATAATAATATTATTATTATTTATTTTCTCATCTTGATTTCAAACTTGAAAAGTAAATGTCTAGTTTATTTTTTAAACTAATGATTGAAGTATTTTATTTATTTTATTTTTATATTATTACTTAATTATATATATATTTTAATAATATTTTTTAAGAAAGTGATACAAATTTAAATTAATTTTTATAATTTTATTAAAAATTGATATAAACTTGGATATTAATATATTATAATAGTTTATAAATAAATAATTTGTTTTGTAATCTTGATTAATCAATTAATTAATTATCTTATTATCTAGATTATTTAAGTATTCTTTTATTTTATTAAGTATTATATTTAGATTATTTGTATTAATATTATGAGTGAGAATTTCTCAAAATGACCAGTTTAATTATTGATATAATTATTTTGTGAATTATTTGATATAATAAATTATATTATAATTATATCCTTATATTATTAATTAGCTATTAGTTAAAATTGATATATTAGAGTTTGATAGAAAAATTTTTAATAAAGTACAAATTGCAAATAGCTTAGTTTTAGTGATAAAGATTAGATTTTTTATGACAAATTTGAGATTGAGATCGGAAGGTTATGTTATTCATGCTATTCTAGCTAATATTATTAAGAATTTTGTATTTATTATGAATCTATCTATAAAAAATATATTAATATTAAGTATATTTATTTTTAATTTTAAGATTTATCATTCTATATAAAAAGCTAAGTTATTATTAAAATGTTTTGAGACTTTATAATTTGATACTATATATGGTCTGATGCAAAAATATAGATATATCAATATGCTTATAATAAAAAATTTTTTATGCAATTTAATACAAATATTTAAATAATTTTATTTATTATATAGGTTTTAGGAAATATATTTATATAAATTTTATTGAAATATTTAATTTGTATAAGAATTTTTATTAATTATCAATTTCTTCTATTTTGAAATTGTCATTATCATTATTGCTGATTAGTAATACATCATCACTTGATTCATCATATTCTATGATCTTATCAAGTGATCTTTTTCAAAAATCAATAATAACCTTAGTCATAATCTTTTCTTTAAAGGCATATAACAATTTATTCCTAATAGCTAAAAGACTAGAATAGGGACTGGATCTGACAACTTCTTCTTTTGCAATTGATCACACTTCTTTGATTAACTAGAGCTCACAGTGATAAGGTGATATATAGAATAAGTTATGGTCATAGTTTCTAGCTATTTGTATACTTGCAAATGATATATTATGTTTATAGTTCTTTACTAACTTGTATAATTCTACTTTGGTAGAGTTTTCTGGAATATCAATATCAGCTAAAGATAACCATACCACTAAGATATTTTTTTTTAAGTTTGATATTGGTACTTATTCAATTTGATATTTATAATAATGAGCACCATCCATATGAATATCCACTAGTCTGTAATGTTTTCTAATATTGGCACATAATTTATCAAAAAGGTCTTCAAAGATTTCAGCTGTAAAATTGCTATGATAGTTAATATAGTTTACTGCAATATTAGAATTTTGGATAATTTCAGGAATATTATTCCAGATATTAGTATTTACCTATTTTCTTCCTCTTGATGAAGGTGATTTGATTGCCAGATCCTACATTAAAAGAGAATTAGGAATAACTTTATCATGAAGCTTATTAATATTGCTATTACATATTATGATTATTGTATTAAAAATCATAATTAAAGGATCACGTCCTGATGAATATATAACTCCATGATTTGGTATTTAAGTATAATTTGTAGTATGATATAAGTGATAATAGGATTCATCTAAAAAGATTTCTGATCTGGTTAGAACTTTATTTCTTTCTTGTAGATTTTCAAATTGATATCACAAATAATAGTTACAAAAGATAATATTTGTTAGTAACTCATGCAATATATTCTGATATTCATCACATTTATAATAATATCCTAATATATGAAGTATACAAAGTAACTGCTATTTTGAAAGTTTGTGGTTATTTTCTGCAAGTTTCTTTCATAATATATGTGTTAAAAGTGGTATATCAAAAGTATTAGTAGATATAATAGAACTATGAATAAGTTTTGAAATATTGTGATCAAGATATTTTTTTGGTCAATCCAATTTTTTTTGAGTCTTATTTTTTTTTGTTCAGCAATCATCTGTCCTACTATAGTCTTCCTGATACCAAGAACTATAGCAATCTGCTTGTATAGTGTGAGAGTCTGATGTTGATTTTAACTTTGTCAAACATTGAAAAAATATTAATAGGTGTTAAAAATTATCTTCTGTTCATTGGCAGTTAGAGGAACTCATTCCTGATCCAAGTCATCCATGCAAAAAAAAGTGCATTAAATTTGTAAATAAATTAAAATTTGAAAGTATATTTACCTTTTTCATTATTTGTACATTCATATGACTTAATTGGTAAGTTTTGTATATGTAAAGAAAATTAGGTAATAATTTTCATGTATCTATATTTTTGTACCAGATCATATTATACTTATATTATATCATATTATTTATTAGTAATAACTGAGCTAATAGTTTATATTTAGAGTAATTATTTTTTGTTTTATAGTTATAAATTATTTTGATTTATATCTATATACTATATTTCTATATTTATATTTATATTATTTTCATGATATAAATTGTGAGTTATTATATTTGATTAATTATGATAAAAAAAGTATATTATCTTGAATTAGTAATTTATAACCAAGTCTATAGTTTGACTAGTTATTTAGTATTTGTATTAAAGATTATTTAAAAATATTAGTTTGTAATATTAAATTATTATTATTTGAAGATCAAAAGAAGATATTATAGTAGTATATTAGTGAAATGATACTTATAATTAAGTTTTTTTTAATAAAACTTAGTTCAAATATAGATAAGGTTACTATTAAGATTTTTAATTATTATTAGAATTATAATTATTATAATCTAATATGAGTAGTCATACTAATTAAAGTATTATTATTGAGTTAAATAAATAATTCTGAAATTTTATGTCATACTAAGATATTAAAGATGTTATCTTGTATAAGTTATACTGAATAAAAGAAAATTAAGTCAAGATTATTTAAGAGTAATAATATTTTTTACTTAATAACTTTTTTGATTTTTCTCATTATTGTATTACAAAAGATATTTAATAGAACAAAAAGTTGAATTTTATATTCTATCACAGGAAATAAAACTATATTAAAAATATATATTGTCTATTTATCTGTAATAAAATTTTTTTAAATATTGATATTATTGAGTTAACTTCTATTTTAATTTATTATCATTGAGCTTTGAATTTTTTATTTATACTGATTAAAATTTCTAGATATTTGATATAATTATTAAGTGAGATAATTATAATTTCTGGCTTAAACTATTAGAAGAATAGCTTGATATCTTTATTTAGTTTTGATAAGTTGATTAAAAGTGCTTCTGTTTTATTAATATATCATATATATTATAAAATTCTTGTGCTAGCTTAAGAATATTAGTTATAATTTTTTTGGAATTAAATATTCAGACTATATTATTTATAAATGTTAGGCTTGATATATTAATATTAATTTGATTTAATTGAAAATAAGAAAAATAAATGATTAAATTATTAATATTATATTTATAAGTATCTTTGATAGAATCAACTATATATAATAATAGTTTATAGAAAATATATTATAGAATTAGAAAATATACTTCTTCTTAATCAAGACTATCTTTTACTAGATATAGTTCTATAAGTTTATATTCTATATATATTTGATTAAACTAGTTGATTTAAATATTTTATAAGAGATTGATATAATTAAAATTCATTTTTATATATATTAAGTTAAGTTTTAGAATTGGCCAATTGATAAAGTCATATACTCTATATATATCTTGAAAAATATATTAAAGTTCTTTTTATATTTACAAGTATCTTTTATAATATTATTAATAATATGTAATGAGCTATTTATAGCAATATTTTTGAGTATTAAGAAGTTATTATCTTTAAGAATATTATATTAGTATAAAATATTTGAGATATAGTTGACTATAATTCTTATAAATAACTTTTGAACTATATTAAAAAGAGTTATTAGTTTTATTATATCTAAATTTCTCTTTTAGTTTATTAGTTTAGAAATAAAAATGATATCAGTCTGTTTTTATTTATGAGATATATCTTATTTCTCTAGATACTTATTAAAAAATATAATAAGTATCATAAAAAGTTTACTTTTACAATATTATCAAAAAATATTTTTAATAAAACTGATTCTAGTTATTTTATTAGAATTAATTAATATTATTTGATCTTGAAGTTCTTTAATTATAATAAATTCTATAACTAAGTCAAATATATAATTTTCTATTAATACTATTAGTTTATAAATATTTTTTTATTATTAAGATGGCCAATTTTATATATTACACTTTCTGTACTATTGATTAAAATAATCATATACTGCATTTTTAACTTTAATCAGATATTTTATTAGATACTCATTTTAATATACTTTGTTAATTAAGATAAATAAAGCTTTTTTATTTAGAATATTATTCAGCATTCTGCTATAATTATATTAAAAATTGGCTTGATTAATTTTGATTACTTATTCTATTTATATAGTTTGTACTTTTTTATTTTCAATATTCTTTACTATATATATCTATTTTCTTAGTTCTTTAAGTTATGATATAATAGATAATATATATTCATTACTTATATTTATAAGTGAGAATATTAATATTACAGGTTTGAGAGTATATAAATATTTAAATAACTTTATCAATTATATTTGTATATTTACTATTAATTTTATGATATTATATTGGTATTGGTTAAAATAATATATTATATTTACTATTAATCTATTTTTTTTTGTAATTTCATATTTTAATGATTTGTATTTGATGAAGAAATATTAGTTTTTTTTTGAAAACTTGATTAGTATATTTATGATTATATATTTGATTATATTCTATAATTTTAAGATTAAATAATTTGAGTAGTTTACATTAATTTTAGGATATATATTAATAGTTTTTTCAAATTATGATTAGACTTCTTGAAAGGTATTTTTTGTGATGTATCTAGTTTTTTTATTTTTCATCTTTTAATCACTAAGAGAGAAGTTTTACAAAATATAGGAAAAAGATTAAAAGATGACTATATTAGTAGGTAATTAGTTATAATCTAATATGAATTTAAGATATTTAATTAATTGATAGTTGAGACTAAACTATAACTATATCAGATCATATTCAGATATCTTTTAGAATTTATTCTTGACTATGTATATATATTAATATTTGGATATAAATATTAATTTATTTTGATTATATTTTTGAATCTGAGTAATAATAATAGATTATTTTTTGAAAAATTAAATAAGTATTTATTAAGATTATCTCTAATTATGAATAGATTTGCTTGTAATGTGATTTTATTTATATAGTATATTATTATTCTTTTGATTTGATCTTTTTCAAGATTAGATACTGATAGATATATTATTATAACTTTAATTTTGATATTACTCATAAAAGCTAATAAGATATGTATTGAAATTTTAACAATTTTTTATATATATCTTGATCAAAAAGAATTAATTAATATGTTAATTTCTGTATCAAAAGATTAAGATTTGTTAATTAACTATAAATAGATATATTTATTAGAATGTGAAAATATGAATTTGACTTGTTAATTTATGAGTTTTATTTTTGTAATAATTAAGAAATCTATTTTAAGATTTGAAAAGAATGTAATTATATCTTGTACTTTACCTAGATTACAAAGCTCTCTAATATTAATTATATCTATTAAGTAAAAAAAAAATATTATTATATATGTATAAATTTTTATTGAGTTTGAAATTATTGATAAAGACTTCTAATATAAATTTTATGTTATAATATTCTGTGTAATTATAGTTATAAAGTATTATTAGATAATTACTTGATTTGACTAAATCTGTTTATTAGCTAAATATATTATTACTTTAGAATATTAATTTTATAGTTATTTTAACTAATAAACTATTACTTATTTTTAGTTTATTATTTTGTTTTAATATATCTTTATATAAGTTTTTATTAATATTTTTTTTAAGAAATTTTGATTTGGAAAGCATTAGCATTATTAGTATATTTAAGATTATTATATTAAAGTTAATTAAATTGATAATATTAATTATGTGATCTAGCTTTTTCTTAATATTATTAACCTTTGAGAAAATATTATTGATATTACTAGAGAATTTATTTATATCTTATTGTAATTATTAAATTATTTGTTTATATTTTTGAAATTTAATTTATTAACTTTCATATATTTGTAAATTATTAGATATAATATGATTATTTGGATTTTTGGATGATAATATTTGATTATTTTTGATAGTATTTTCATTTTTATTTGGTTAATTAAAATTATCAGTCTTATTTAGAAGAGTTTTTTTAAAGTTTAGAATAGAAGATGAGATAATTAGCTTATGATAGATAATATGGTAACTTTCATAAAGCTTATTAAGTTGATTATATAATCTAGTCTTTTTATTTTTGATAGTACAAAGTTTTATAGTATGCATATAAAAGAAATAGATATTATATACTTTTATATTAATTTATTTCTATTATAATTATAAGTTTCATAGTATTAGTTTTTTTAATATAGTTACTATCATATCTATTTTAGATTCAAAACTGATAATAACTATTCTCTATCTATAAAAAATTATTAAAAGTTTCTAAATATGATTTTTAGAATTTAATTATTATATAAAAAAGATAATATTTATTATATAAATATAATTTGTTTTTGTTTATTTTGTTTTAAAAAATATTTCTAATTCAATTTTTCTTTCTAACTTTATTTTTTTTTATAAATTATAATTATAGCTGCAATAATAGGAAAAAATAATGAATTAACTATAGAATAATAAGATATTATATTTTATTTTTATAAAAATAGTAATTTATATAATCAAATTACAGAAACTGTTAGATGTGATAAAATAATAGTTTATGATATATTAAAAAAATATACTAAAACTAAATATATAAAAAGCAATTTCAAAATATATAATTAAAAATTTAGTTAATAGTATGTCAATACAAATTCAGATAGTAATTATAATGGAAGATAATATAATTAAGTATTAGTTTAATAATATGAAATGTAAATTTTAATAAGCTTAAAATAATTTAATAAAATTTTTTTGATCAAGTTTTAAAAATTATATATTTTATATTGCATAAAAGTTTATTTAAAAACTTTTAATAACTCTCTATATTATATTTGACTGGAAATCTTGGAATAAAATATATTTTAGCATTGATTTTTTGAAGAATATCATCTAGTTTATATATTATAATACTATAAGATAGATTAACTAGTTTAACTGAAAAGATTTTTCTTTATTAAATAATTTCATGTTAATTTAAAAATAATAATAGATATACTCTGTCTATTTTTAGTAATATTAATTATTTTTTGATAGTTATCTTTATTTAATCTTTTATAATAAATTAGATATTTATATAGATCTATTTATTAATTATTTGCTATTTTATTTTTTGAATTTTTATAAATTGAGATATAACTATTTGAATTTATTTGATTATGATATTTAAAGAGATATTTCTAATTATAACTATCATATTAGAGTTAATCTTTATTAAAGATACTGGATAATTAATTATTAGAAAGTTATTATTAAGAGAAATATAATTAATTTGATCTTGTGATTTAACTGATAAGAATTCTGCACAAATATATTTTGTTTTATTTATGATAATGAATTTTACTTTAAGAAAGTCATATAATTTTACCAGTTTATTATTAATATAGATAATATTATCCTTGGAAAATTGATTATAAAGTAAGTTTTCAGCTATTTAACTTTAATATCTTTTAGTATTAGTAATAATTTCCTATTCTTATTTCTTATTATTTAATTAAAAGACTTTATTATCTTTTATATTATTATATAATATTATAATATTATTTTTGATATAACTATGCTCAGATGGAGTGATTTTTATATTTGATTAGTTATGTTAACTGATTAGATTATTTGCTGATATTAATTGCTTATCTATTGGAGATAGATTATTATTATTACTGATTAACTTAAATATTAATATATCTTTTTTTGCATATTTAACATGTGAATTATATATATCTGATAGTCTGTCATATAAATTTTTACACATAATAGGCTTGGCATTTTTAGAAATTATATCTGAAAATTTATTAGTTAATGAAATAGTAGTTGATTTATTTGCTTAAGAAAAGGATTAAAGATCAAAAGTATTTTTGAGATATTCTATAGATGATATTGAAATTAGAGTTTTTGAAAAGTTTTTTTTAATATGTTATTCTTATATATTAAATATATTAGTTTATTAGTTAGAAAACTTAAAAAAAAAGATAGAAAAGAAAAAGTATTTTTAATTTTTATGTATTTTATTATTTTTATAATTATTTTATAATTATTAAGTATAATATTAATTATAAAAAAGTGTAAAAAAAGAAAATAATTAAAATAAAAAAGAATATAAATAATAAACTATATTTAATTAGAAAATTATATAATTTATTAAAATTAAAGGATAATAATGATAATTTTTTTACTTTGAATAACTTGAACTTTACCTGATTAAGAAATCAATAGAAAAGAGATATAAAAAAAATTTTTATTATTATTATTATTATTATTTGAATTATTATAGTATAATCTTATCTCTCATCTACATATATTCTATACTAATTTACATAATGATAAGTGATAGATCAGAGATCATTTATATTACATTTAAAATATAAGATGTAACTAGCCATCCTGAATCTGTTTAAGACTAAACTGGTTCTAAAGTCAAAATAATTTTATTTGGTTTAATATGTAATATAACTATATTATATATTATATCTATACTTTTTCTTTTTATCCTTGCTTGTAGAGGACAATATCCATTTTGATGAGTATTATTTGGATATCTACATGTATAAAGAAATGAATTTTTCTATATTCTGCTAATAGTTTAATATGGAATCATAATTACTAATCCTGTGGGCTAATCTTTACTATCTGCTATAGTTTGTACTTTTATTTTTCTGGAATTAGATCAATTTTCTAGATACTATCTCATATAGTGATGTCTGGTAAGTTATATTATAAGTGTTAATATTAAATATCTCTATAAAGACTATTAACAATTAAAAGTATATTTTGATAGTATTCTATATGATTTTATTATTGGTATCTTTTGTTATTGATGTGATTATTTTACTGAGAACTATTTACATTTGCCATCTGATATTATTTCTATTACTTTGATTTAGTAAGTATAACCATATATATTTTTGATCTTCTTGCATGTTACTACATAGTAAATACTAGTTATCCTTATATATATGAGATTTGTGAACTTGGAGATATTAAAGAGTTGAAAGTATATTATAAAATGCTTTAATATAAAAAGTTCTGATTTTGAATATAAGTGTATTTGTCATATTGCTATTTATTTTGCTATCTTGATTCCAAACTTGAAATATAGATATCCAGTCTATTTGTCTATATATTGATTTCAGAATTTGACAAACTTTATTCTTGTATTGTCACTTAATTATACACTTGTTTTGATAATATTTTTTAAGAAAGTGTCATACATTTGAGTTAATTTTCATGATCTAATCAAAAATTGGTATAAATTTAGATGTAGATATATTATAGTAATTTACAGATAGCTGGTTTGCTTTGTGATCTTAATTTGCTAATTGGTCAGCTATCTTATTATCCAGATTATTTAAGTATCCTTTAACTTTATTAAGTATTATTTTGAGATTATTTATACTTATATTATATGCCAAAATTTTTCAGAGTGACTAGTTCAGTTATTAATATAACTGTCTGATAAATCACTTGTCTTTGTGATTTATATTATACTTAAATTCTTGGATTACTAATTAACTATCTGTTAAAATCAGAATATCAGCATTTATTAGTATAATTTCTGATAATATGCAAATTGTGAATAATTCTATTTTGGTAATGGAGGTTGGATTATTTATAGTAAATTTAAAATCACAACTAGAGGATTATGTTGTTCATGCTACTCTGGCTGATATTATTGGTATACCAGTATTAACTATAGATCTATCTGTAAAGAATGATTCAAAACTTATGGTACTTATTTTTGCTTTCACAGAGTACCATTCTGAATAAAGATCTGAAATGCTATTAAAATAGTTTGAGATTTTATAATCAGATATTTTGTACTGTATTTGTTTTGTACCATATTATTTATTTATGATGATTTCATTTGCTGATATATTTATGTTGATAACTCTTTATTTTAAAATAATAAATCACTTTGATTCATATTTATGTGCAGAGTTTCTATATCTATATTTATATTGCTTCCATAATATAAATTATATGTCATTATATTTTGTTATTTGTGATAAGAAGAGTACATTATCTTGGGCTAATGTTTTGTGAATAGATCTATAATCTGACTAGTTATTTAGCACTTATATTAATAATTATCTAAAAGTATTTGTTTGTAATATTAATGTATCATTATTTATAGACTAAAAGAAGATATTATAATTATATATTATTAGGATTATACTTGCAATTAGACTTTTTCCAATAAAACTTAGCTCTGATATGGGTAAGACTAATACTAAGATTTCTGATCAACATTACATTTGTAGTTATTATAATCTGATTATGATAGTCATTCCTATCAAGATATTATCATTGAGCTGAAGGAACAGTTCTGAAATTTTATGTTATATCAGAATGTTATCCATATTATCTAGTGCCAACTATATTGGATGAAACAAGATTGAGTCTAAATAGTCTGATGATAATGATAATTTTTATTTGATCACTTTTTTAATTTTTTTTATTATTATATTGCAGAAGATGTTTGATGAAACAAAAAGCTGAATTTTATATTCTATTGCAGGAAATAGAACTCTGTTAAAAATATATGCTACCTATTTATCTGTGATAAATTTTTTTCTAAGTATAGATATTGTTGAGTTGACTTCTATTTCTATTTGTCATTGCTGAACTCTAAACTTGCTATCTGAGCTGATTAATATTTCTAGATATTTGATATAGTCATCTGTTGGAATATTTTTTATTTCTGGCTTTAATTGTTAAAAGGATAGTTTGACATTTTCACTTAGTTTTGATAAATTAATTGATAGCATTTCTGTTTTATTAGTATTAATTTTGATATCACATATATCATAAAACTCTTATACTATTTCTAGAATATTATTCATATTTTTTTTAGAATTAGAAATTCATACTGTGTTATCTACAAATACTAGGCTTGAGATACTTATATTAATTTAATCTGATTGAAAGTGAGAAAATTGAATATTTGAGTTATTGATATTATACTCATAGGTATTCTTAATAGAGTTAATTATATATAATAATAGGTTATAAAAAATTCTTCATAGAATTAATAAGTATACTTCTTCTTGGTCAAGATCATTTTCTATTGGATATAGTTCAGTTAGTCTATACTTTATATGTATTTGATTGAATTAATTTGTTTGAATATTTTCTAGCAGATTAATATAATTAGGATTTATTTTTATGTAAAGCAAACTGTTTTTTAACATTAACCAGCTGATGGAGTCATATGCTTTACACATATCTTGAAATACATACCACAGCTTCTTTTTATGTTCTTGGATATCTTCTATTATATTATTAATAATGTGTAGTAGGCTGCTTGTAGCAGTATTTTTGAATACTGAGAAGTTATTATCTTTAAGAATATTATATTTAGTACAAATATTTGATATATAATTAGTAATAATTCTTGTAAGTAACTTTCATACTATATCAAAAAGAGCTATTGGTCTTGTTATATCCAAGTTTTCCTTCTAGTCTGTAGGTTTGGATATAAGAATTATACTAATTTGTTTCTATTTATATAGAAGATCTTATTCCTCTAAATATTTATTGAATAGGATGGTAAGCATCATATATATTATATCTTCATAGTATTGCCAGAATATATTTTTAATGAGATTGATTTTAGCTGCTTTATTTGGATAAATCATTACTATCTGTTCTTGAATTTTTTCTATCTTAATTGATCTTATTATTAAATTGAATACATGATTCTCTATTGATACTATTGATTTGTAAATATCTTTCCATTTTTATGATGATTAATTTTTTATGTTATGCTTTCTGTGTCATTAATTAAAATAATCTCATACTATATTTTTGATTTCAGTAAGATATTCTATGAAATACTAATTTTGATATATTTTATCAATTGAGATGAATAAGACTTCTTTATTTAGAATACTATTCAGTATTCTATCTCAATTATGTTAAAAATTATTTTAATTAATTTTGATCACTTGTTTTATTTGTATAGTTTGCATTTTTTTATTCTTGAGATTCTTTATTATTTGTACTTACTTCCTTAGGATTTTAAGTTGTGATATAATAGATAATATATAAGTATTACTTATATTTATAAATAAAAAAGTGAGTGCTGTGAGTTCAAGATTATGTAACTATTTGAAGCACTTTATCAGTTGTGCTTGTATACTTGCTAATGACTTTGTGATATTATATTAGTATTAATTCAGATGATATAGAATACTTCTAATTAATCTATTCTTTTTTTGTAATTCTATATTTTTAACACTTTGCATTTGATGGGATGATATTAATTTTTTTTTGAACATCTAATTGGCTACATCTATGATTATGTATTTTATTGTGTTTCACAACTCTGACATAGATTGATTTGTATAATTCTCCTTGATTTTAAGATATAAATTGATGATTTTCTTGAATTATGTCTAATTTTCTTTAGATGCATTTTTTGTAATGTATGTTTTTCTTTTTATTCACCATCATTTGATGACTGATAGGGGAGTTTTTCATAGTATTGGAAAGAGATTGAAGACTGATTATACTAATAAGTGATCTATTTCAATT
>CAJVPS010002179.1:0-13026 GCA_910591765.1 Ambispora leptoticha | reverse complement strand
ATGAATTAAATAATAATAAGATAAAATAATAATTTAAACATAATAATGTTATAAATTTAATGATCTTTATTAATAATGCCTTATTTATTATCATATATTTCTTATATTATGATCCCAGATCTCATTCTTTATTATCATATATTTCTTATATTATGATCCCAGATCTCATTCTAGTTGATCACATCATGAACATATTCTTATTATCTATCTTTAATCTCATTATAATCATAGTCTAATATCTATTACATTATATTTATGATTATATTAGTCTCTCTTACTCATAATTCATAATATCTTTATTATATCTTATCTTGACCAAATATTATATATAAAGTTATTAATCTATCACAAAATAACCTTTTCAAGAGGTACCAAAAATGGTAATAATACTAATTTAGCTATTTTAAATTTGAGAAATAGATTCTCAGATTCTTTTTTTGATGAGTTCTTCTAAGTTAAAAATGTATCTTTCTGAGCTAATACTAACTTATCTTCTAATATCTTAATCATAGACTCAAGTGATCTAATTTTCCTGAATTTTGTAATATTCTTAGCCTTGAATTTAGTAATAGAAAGATCTTTACAAATATTTTGAAAGGTAAAATTAATATTTTTAATTTTTAATTACTTAGTCTCATCAATAAGTTCTAAAGTGTAGGTATGTAATTTCTATTTCTCACTATTAATATTATTAAACAAACTAATAAAACCAGATTTAAGTTATATAAATTTGAAAATTTCTTATTTTATTAAGAAATTTAAAATTTTAGCAATTTTGATATGAATTCTGATAATCTGCTTAATCTGAATGATCTTTGTAACACATCTATATTAAAACGAATAAATCTTCAAACTTGAATCCGTTTAATAAATCCCAATGGAATCACTTCCACGCGAGTTCATCCTCCACAAAATACCCCTGATGGCAGTCATGGGCCTTGGCACCGGGAAAGACTCTGAGCCTACCTCACCCACCTCTCCAGTGTCAAGACGTAACTCAATGAGTACGGGCTCTTCGTCATCGATAACCACTCGTCAACAAATTTCGAAAAGTCTGTTGGCGCTTCTCACTGCAAAGAACCAAGGTGCTGGTGGTGGTATATGGGAAGCTGGTAAAGGCTCGAATGCAACTTTCCACGTTGTGGCAGTTGAGAAGGTGCGCCATCAAGAAGGAAATATAGAAAAAAAAGTTTATAGCTAAACTATGGTAGTAGTATTGAGCACTATTCTCGAGACGTGATTGATCAATTTTTATGTGGATTTTGTATGTGGATCTCGAATTTGTGATTTTATCTATTGATTGAATGATTAATTTATTAAATCTTTTTGATTTGAATAATTATCGATGACAGAACCATGAGTTTCCCTCTCGAAAATTCAGCTCGCGTTCTTCATCAACTGCTGCACCACATCTCACTATGCCAGTTCCACATTCACCTCTCTCGCCTTTGACACCCGGGTCTCCTCTACATCCTGACGGCCTTATATCACCCATCTGGGTTCGAAAACATCGTGAAACTATTCCTGCTGTTGCGGTAGGATTTTACGATTTGTGGGACCGATCATCGTCATCTACAACAGCAATGGGTGGAATCTCTAGTGAAAAATTGGATGAAAAAGGCGATGGTAATGGTGTTGGTGTATCAATTTCAGTGCATGAAACTTTGGATACTTCTGATAATATTGAAAAGGAGCGTGATAGACAATTAGCTGCTGAAATTAGCGAAAGAAGGTTAGAAACAAATAGATTAATCCCAATTTTTATATTAATTAGAGGTTTTTCTAAATTGTTGCTCTGCACATAATACAATATTTAGAAAGACGACACAGGACCGTGGTATTAAATTCGCAGCTGTAGTCATTCTAAAACAACAACACATAGGTATTATAATAACTGTAATTCTTCATTTTGATATTTCATTTTGTATTATGGGAAATTTATGTTAAAAAAAATTATAGACGATCCCGCTATAGAAGAGAGAATAAATTTTATACGAAAATCCAGTGGGCTAGAACAGAAAAATTCTTTTTTCGTATTGTCGTCTACTACTCAAAACGAATTACAGAATTTTGCTATAAAGTAATTTTCATTTATTAATTTAATAATACTGTTTCGAATTTTATTGATTATTTTTATAAATTCCTGTTTAAATCATTAGCCTCCAAAAATCTTTATATGAAGTTGCTCTTGGATATTATCGGGAGATCGGTAAACGCATAAAAAAGAAACGTTCAAAATTACCGTCACCGGTATCAGCGCCCTATGTACAATTGCCATCTGACCAACTGCCAAACATGGCACCACAACGTTCAAAATTACCGTCACCGGTATCAGCTTCCTATGTACAACTGCCATCTGAACAACCGCCAAACATGACACCACAACCATTGGGAATCCAAGGATGGATGGTTAGATATGATTATAAAATGGCGACTTTTGCTGAATTTCGACAAGAAATAGAAACTGCCATAAAGTGAGAGAAATAGATAAAATGTAACTTACATTTCATAGAGTTTAATTATTTTTCCTTATTTTAAAAAAAGGTATTATGAATCTGCATATAATTTGCTTTTGGATATGTTTGCTCCTACTTCTTCTATTACTCCTGGAGCACCCGGATTTCCTATACGCACCAAAAGATGGACTGAAGCAAAGGTCTTAGTTGACTGCATAAATTTAAAAGTAAAAATATTTATTATATTGATTTATGTTATTTCATTGTTGGAAATGAAACTAAATACATAAACAATACGTTACGAATCTTTAATTTTTACAGATTTGCAAATTAAATCTTTATTTGGATGTACCTTCTGCCGCCACGAATCAATTAAACAGACACATTTCAACCTTTCAAAGATTATCAAATACATGGGGTATCGGCGAAAATACTTTCGAGTACTGGGCATGGCTTGCTAAGCAGTATAAAATATTCGGTGACCTATTGGACATTGCTACAAGATCTGGGTTCAAGATCAATTATCCCATTGTATATTCAAACAATAGCAATCCCGCCGATTATCGATATGGATACGGAGGAGGAAGTATTAATCTGAAAATGGTACTGCAACATGCGGGATTTTATTATCGGTTTGCAGCAGCTTGTACTTCGGAACGGAAAAAGAGATTTCAATCCATTAATAAAGTTTGTCTTTACTATCAAATATAAAAGAAAATTTTTCATGATTATATATTTGATTGCATTTATATATTTTTAGCTTATCCGAGAATCAAAGGATACATCAAAACTGCCACCTGCACAAATGTTGGAGGCAGAAGGAAATATAGATCATGCGGTAATAACAATTGAACTGTTGACGAAAAGTTATGAGCAATTTAAAAGATACAAGAGTGGCCGAATGACTTTGTATCTTGCCTCGGAAATCGCAAGTACATATTTTGAATCTGGGAAATACGAAATGGCTCTCAAGTCAGTAAAGTTACTAGCAAATCTTTTTTTTTGTCAATTATGACTAAACTATTATGATTCAATTTGCAGATTTTTTGAAAGGATTGCAAAAACATATCGAAAAGAAAATTGGCATTCGATCCTCGAGTCGATACTTCGATTGTCACTAAAGTGCGCGAGAGAACTTGGTGATTGGGAAAATGTAATTAAATATTTGATTGAGTTGTTATCTGATCGTAAGGCTTTATTTATTTCTGACTATGTGTTTATGTGATATTGTTCAATATATATGTTAATCATGCATGGTCTTTTAGGAATAAGTCAGAATCACGAAAAAATGGTTGAAATGCAAAATCAACTGATAAATATATTATATAAGGTTGAATTCTAACATTGAACATACTTTCATATATATATATTTATTAATCAAAATGGTCTTTTATATTTTCGCTTAGAGTGAAATTCCTAACGCGGTCTCTAATAAATCGATTATTATAGACATGAATTCAATCAATTCTTTTTGTATCCTTTCATAATTGCCGGTTATTTTTTAACATAGTTATTGTTTTTAATCTTCATTTTTTTTATCTTAACAAAAATTCATTATTAAAATAAAAAGTAACCTGCAATTTCCAATTCAGACAAACCTCAACATTTGTCGGTGCTCCAACACCTTTTCAAATAGTCATCAACACCTCATCCAATTCACCAGTACAACCGATACGATTTGATTACTTACACCTGTCGTTTAATAATGCACATTTCAATTATCATTTGATTGATAAAGGTGAATTAACTACGAATAATAGTTTTAATCATAAAGAGAAAATAAAGTGGGTTGATTGTCGAGAGGATTGTCAACAGACTGAGGTTGAGGGATTCGGATTTGTTTGGACGAAGAAAGTTAATTTAAATATCACGAGTGGGTCTACATTTGTGTATGAGGGGTTGCTGGTTCCAACAGAGAGTGGAGAACTGACGGTGATTAAAGTGTTACTCTAACAATTTGTTTTCATTATTTGTGAAAAATTATATTTTTATATGTAAAAATATTCATCATATTGTCCTAAATTATTTTTTAGTTGCTTACTATATCATTGGGATTGTTAACGCCAAATTGGGAAATAGAATTGAATTTCAATTCTAAATCTGAATTTAATGATTCCAAAATCAAAGGAAAATGGCTAGAATTTAAACAAGAAAATAATACGGAATTGAATGGTAACCGCCACTAATTATTTAATCTTAATACGAAAAAGAGCATTTTATTCGTTATAAATAATCTACTTGAGTTTATCCAGATAAAATAACTGTCACCAAGCCAAAATTTGTTCCATTAGAAGGATCCGGCGAACCATCATCTATAAAGTATTTTTGAGTTGTCCCATTTGATTTTCGTATCATCAATTTTATAATTATACAATCTTTATTAATTAAATTTTGTTAAAATGCTATATTTAGAATAACACATAAACGCGCAAAAGTGGACATTCAAGTGAAACATCATTCCCCTGCTCTCTTGAATGAACATTTTCCTATAGAGTTGACAATACTCAATTTGGAGGCGGAGGATGTTAAAGTCGTGCTCAACGTTGAACTTGTTTCAATAGATTTTGAAGGTGTTTATATTTTCTGGTTTTATATGCGTTAATTAATGGTTTCGGATATAGAATGACTTTTAAACACACGCTATTGTTGATTTCAGGATCTTTTGCTTATTTGACCACAGATATAACTGAAGAGGGTAAGCAAAGTCTAAACGGAATAGATGTGGGAATAATTCCGGCTGGACAATCTTCCATAAAAGTTGTTTATATATTTGGCGAGAAACTTCCAATAACTCGAACGCTTCATTTATCGGTAATTATCAAATGGTTCGTTTTTTATAATAATTAATAATTAACTTTTTTCTATTATATCACTCAGATATGGTACGCCTCTGCATCGGGTATACCCACAACATTACCCCCTACTCAAGGCTGGATTGAAAAAGACGAGGAGCTACGAATACCGTTTATTGTCCCTTTTGACGTGTCATTCAGTCTAATTTCTCAGTATAAAGGAATTAAGCAAAAAAGTGGTAATAATGATGTTAATAAAAGAGATGAACAAGAATCATTTGAGAGATTAGAAAGACACCTTTTGGTTTCTAAAATCACAAGTTCTGGGCCTTGGGATATCATTGTATCGGGTGTTGATTTGGTTCTGGCAAGTTTTTTTTTTTTAATAAATAATTGAATCTAATTCGGAATTTAATTTATATAACTTTTACATTCAATAGCCTGATACACTCGAATCAAATAATAAACTCAAGATTCGAGGCTTTTCTACAGAATTGGAGGATGATTCCCATCAACAAAAACAAGGTAAGATAAAAAGAGAACTCGAAATTTTATTAGTTGCAAACTTATTTTGTTTGCTTCGCTTTATTCAAAATCTAGTATGGCGACCCGGCGGTGTATACCAAGCGAATTATCTCTTGGAGCTCACAAATTCTGATTTAGTGTCTTCACCTGTCGCAGTGAATACTGGATCTCTTGTCATTACTTGGAGAAGATCCACAAAATCCGGAGATGTCAATACCATTTTTACCAAAACAATGTTTCCAGCACCTTCTATTGAGCCTAGCAAATCTTTTATATCGGTAACCATCCGTAAGTATTTCTTATACATCACCTTAACAAATACAATGCATACACACGTACATATTCAAACATAAATTTGCTTTCTATAAAAAGTAACCCCGCCAGCACTTGTGGTTGGCCAACTCTTCACTCTTACATACGACATCACAAACTTTTCATTATTACCCGCTCAAATCCACGTCTACGTCGAAGTACACGAAGCCTTCGTGTTTGCAGGCTACAAACAAACCTTGATCCGAGTCTCACCATTATCCACATGTTTATTCAAAGTTAACTGTTTCCCGTTAGTCGCCGGTAAAGTTCGTTTGCCAAGAGTGAGATTCGTGCTTAAGGCAGATCCTAATATATCGCCACCAATAGTAGATCAAGATTTAAAGATTTTCGCACCGGGAATAAAAGAGAATACAGATGATGATGATATTATGATGTTTATCAGACCGAGACAGAATATCGAAGAGATTATTCAGTGAATTTTTTTTAGCTAATTTTGATTATTATATAAAGCTTCGAAAACTCCTTTTATTTAAATTTTAGTGATTTTAAAATGTCCTTTTATAATAAATCCGGAAGTACTAAATCTATATAATAAAAACCAATGATAATAGTTTGTCCATCAAATATCGGGCCAACAAATATGCTTATAAAACATCATTTCTTTCAAATCATCCCAACTTAAATTCGCCACCCACTCTCTTGCCTCTAACCAAATCCAGAATTTTAGAAATACACCATCCTCTAACGGTAATTCCCTTATTTTTCCATCCACAACACCACGCTTCGCTTCCTGTGCTCCCAACTGTCGTAAAATCGGTAATGCACTCTTCAACAAATCTATGTTCGGATCCAATTGTCGTCCAATTCCTTCCAACAATAGCACAGAAAGCATCACATTCACGAAATCACCCTCGAGTTTCACGTGATGTTTTCGTACCATTTGCAGAACTGTGGCCAAGATTTCAGAAATTCGTATTTTGGATAGTGCTAGTGTCATTGATTTCACTTTTAGCACTAAATCTTGCATTTTAAGCGCGAACATTTCGCCGTCCAATGCCAAGTGACCCACTTTCGATCGTTCAATCATTAATCTTCCAGCACGGTATCCATCGAATTCTGCCACGGCGCGAAATAAGTCCAGAAAATTACGGCGATTTTCTGCGTTGAGACTTGTGACAAGACCCGTATCCAGATATGTTATAACGGGTTGGAATCCTTCTTGAAAAAGACGATCTAATGCCTCTTCCCATTGTTTTTTATTGTTGTAATGTGATTTTAGGAGTTGAAGCGCTCTTTTTGAATCGTCTAAATGTTCTGCAGATTTGTCGTTGTAGTTATTTATGAAATTGGACCAGAAATTCATTATTTTCTTTGGTTTGACAAAAGTTATTAAGATGTTTCCAGGGTGAAGATCGGCGTGAACAAAGTTGTCAAATATGAGCATGTGCTATTCATACGGATAATAACGATTAGTATAAAATTAATTCAATCATTAACATAATTAGATATAAAAGATTTAAGCAAAGCTCGTACAAGAAAGGCTTTTAATCCTATAAATTATTATCCAAAATATGAGGATAGTTAATATATTATGTGTCACGAATAGCATATAATCCACAATCAATAAACTCAAATAAACAATACCAATATCAGCAATAGTACGCTCAAACACGCCACCCCCAAATTCAAGAAACCTCTTTAACGGTATACCCGACTCGTATTCCTCAATCAACATATCTTTCATAGTATACTCGACAAAAGGTCGTGGAAAATTGATCGACTTTCTATCCTTGAAATTCATCCGGAAAATTTTCAGATTATTTGCTTCAATGCGTAGGTCTAAGTGATCTTGCATCATTTCACCAAATCTCGCAACTTCTTCCGGTAATGAAAGCCACTTCATAGTTGGGAGTTCGTTGATGATTTTTGCGAAAACCATTAGAATTCTAAGGTCTCGTCGAATCAACTTATCCACGTTCGGGTGAAGTACTTTTATTGCTACGTCGGTTACCAATGGTGAATGCGGTTTAGTTTTTTTTTCGGTTAAAGATGATGACGTAGTTTCGTCAGCTATTGATGGTGGAATAATTTCAGGTCGGACCTTTGCTTTATATACCTATTAAATATAATATATTAGAACTTAGATAAATATTATCGTTAAGATTATGCGAAAAATTAATAGACCTGAGCGAGTGAACCAATTCCAATGGGTTTTGGATCAAACTCTTCAAATATCATTTCAAATGGTAATCCGAAATTTTCCTCAATTATCAACTTTGTCTTGGAAAATGGGTGTGGATCAACTGCAGAATGAAGTTTCGATAATCGATTACACATTTCCTCGGGAAATATGTCTGAACGAGAAGCTGCCCATTGCCCCAACTTTGATTAAATAATATACATAAATCAATGAATAAACATGATAATATTATTGCATTTGAGTAAAGATCTTTGACACACAATTACCTTTATGAATGTTGGACCCGCCATCTCCATTTGTCTCACCAAAAGATCATACCATAATAACGTCCCTGTTTTCTCATTATCATTTTCTGGAACGCGTCTACCAATCAACAATACTGGTGCGCCCACAATTAATGGTAAAAACAACAATACCAAGTATGCAAAACGGCATGTCGTCATGAATGGTTCCAAAATGTAATTGGACAAAATAAACGCGACATTATTTACACAAACTTTTATGAAGTTAACTTTATTATTGTTGTTTATTGTAGTAGATGAATGTGTTAAACTAATATTACTTTCTAAACTAACAAAATGTTCTTCAAAGGGAATATTATTTTGAAAAAAAGAAAAAGACTCCAAACGAGCATACGACAATAAATGGATGATTGAGAATAATGTTATAGGAAAGACCGCTGCCGTTGACGAAATCAACAGGATTGACTTTGTTCGACTGGAAAATAAGTGTCTTCTTTTCAAAAAAATATTAGCCTTAAAAAAACTCTGGGTGTTGTATTTGTCGCGAAAAGAACGGTATGAAACATTGAAATTCCGACAACTAATAGCATTGAGTCGTAGTCGAGAACGAAAAGCTCCTTTCTCAATAGTGGTCGACTGGCAAGTAACTTGCTTTCTAGTAGCAGAAAAGAAATAAAAGGGGGAACAACTTTCTTTCACAATAATTGTCTTAGCTGAAAGAGAGTCTCGTAGTATACAACTACTTTGATATAAATTTCTCGTAATCATCGAGAAGATTTGTGACATAATTTTTGAAATCAAACATATATTTTGAATAATAGTTATTTCGTGAACGCAAAATAAAATCGAACATACTTATTATGAGTAAAGTTTCAAGTTTTAAAGCTCATTATATTAAATATTGCGAATTTTTTGTACATGTCTTTTTTGTTTTCTACAAGGCATTAATTTTTGACTCTACTACCCATGAGTCTCTACATTGCAGATCATGTGATTTATCGACCTGATCCGATCCCTCTTAAGTTGAAATTCTACGTCACGTCGTAGATCGTAGGCACATCAGAAATCTGTGCCAGGTTTTGTTGATCATTAGTCGGATGATCATCAGCCCGGATTATTAGCCGCACTAAATTTTGTATATATGTATTTATTGGCCAATCGTTTTTCAGCATAAAATTAAACACGAGAAATGGTAAGTGTTCATTAAGGTCATATTGAATAATGTATTGTTTGTGAGGTTAAGAACGTTTAAAGCGCCACTCAATGTTACGTTCTTGTCAAGGAATGTTACCACAATAACTCGCTCAACACACTTCAAGCCAAAATAAGCGAATCCTATAATGACTCATGCAATATGGCAGTACCAAAAACATTTCTGAATTTGCCAGATTATGATTAATAATGTCGAATTGGCAAAAAGGGAGGGGGATTATTAGTTTAGAGATGCTAAATAGAAATCTATACATTTGTATTGATCAATTGTAAAATAATTAATGCCATTATTAATGAAAAGATCTTTGTTAACGAAGAGATCATTGTTAATGAAGATATAATTAATCAGATTAATTATTAAACAATTAAGTATATTAATACTATGCAAACAATTCATTTTACATATTTACAAATGAACTATTTTAATGAGACAATAGTCAAACAATAATAATAAGAAACCAATACAAAATCCAATATATTACATAAATCCATTAATTCAATTGATTTTTATCAATATTTTGACCTAGATTATGTTTTTTTTTGTTAACTTTCCAAATCTTTCATGCTAAAATAGCAAATGAATCATTATTTTCTTTTTCCATATAATCAGAAAGTCTTCTTTTTATACTGCTAGATCCTGCTATTTTTCAGTATTTTACTGATTCAACCTGCATACGAATTTTTGTATCACTTTTAACATGAGCATAAGAATTAATATCATGATTGATATTATAGAGAAAAGATATTAATCACAAATTGGATATGACTTTTGCTGCATTATATCAATTAGTGAACTTATTAAGAATAATAGAAGGATTTGAATTATTATTCTTGTGGTTATTTTTAATTATCTTGATAAATGATTCAAAAGATACAAAATCATTTTCATGTACTGCATTGAATCTAATTAAAAATAGTTAATTAAAATAATAAATAAAAAATGAACTTAAAGTAAATATACTCATTCTTCAAAACTGTCTTATTAGATTATAACTTTTGAATGACATCATAAGAGTTTTGGATATTATAAGAATTTTGAACTTTGTGAGAGTTTTGAACTTTGTGAGAGTTTTGAATTTTATTTTGGATTTCATGAGAGTTTTGGATTTTATTTTAAATTTTATAAGAGATGATTAGATTTAAATTATGATTAATAAAGTACATGTATGTAATAGTATATAAAAAGAATAATTCTTGAAAATAATCACTAAAATATTATTAAGTTAGATAAAAACAAAAAAACTAAACTTATCATATTAAGAATGTAATGATGCATAAAAGGAATGATTCTCAGAAATAATTCCTAAAAAAAGTATTAAATTTAGATAAATAAAAGAAAAAAAGTAACTAGAACTTATTACACGTAATATACATATAATTAAAGTGATCATCAGAAGTTAAAGATGAAATAAAATTCAATAATCTAATATGAAATTTCATGATCACAGTATCTTGATACTTACATGATGCTTCAAATAATCCAATGGGACAAGTGCATGTATCAATCTCCATATTAATAATATAAAATAATTCAGAATCCTTCTGTTAATTTGAAATCAGATATTTAGCATATACTTTTATTTGTTAGATTTCTGATATATTAATTATCTTCTAATCTGAATACAAAAATTGCTTAGTAATTTGAAGATGATTGAGATACTTATTTGCAATTTTTAATAAATAGTATTTATAAAAGTGATTCATATTCATGATTATAAAATAAAATACTTGAATGATATTATATACTTAAGTACATAAAAATATAATATCTTTAAGTAATCTAAAATTATGCTTTATATAATTATTTATATTATTATCATGTAAAAGAAAACCAGAATGAAATGATATTATCTAAAATTGTCATTAATTCCAAAGTAGCTTAAAATACCTTTATAATAATAGATATATAAAATAGTAATTAGCTTTCAAATTATGATAATACTTTAGTATTTTAATTTCTGTTTTTACATATAGAATTTTCTTTATTATTTTCATAATAAATACATGATAATCTTTATTAATATGATGTTTGACATGATATAACTAATATCAAAATACTTGAAGAATATGAAATATATATAGAAGTCATATTGATTTTAGCTAATAAATCTCCAATATATTCCATTTTGTACTTGAATTATTTATTAAAAAGACTATGAGACTAATATCAGAATCATAATCAAAGAAAGCATATTATGAAAGAAGAGTTTTTAGCATATTCATTTTCTTCTCAAGAATAATCTCTAGTTTATCAGATATTACAAAAAGACTGAGGGATAGTACACTCCCCTGACATGGGTCATAGAACTTTTTGAATTAAGTATGATTAGCTATAACTATTAGTATTCTTTCTAAGCAATTTGCATGCAGATTAGCATAAATAAAGTGATACAAATTTTTTTCCCTTTTTTTAGAAGACTTCTTTTTATTGTGTAATCAAGATACTACTTCATTCTTTTCTTATTCGTGATAAATAAAAAATAAAGAGAACTTTTAAAAAAAGAATGCAATGAGATCATCAGTACTTGGAAGTGTGGAATGCCAATTCCTACCATTATAAATATCCTAAAATTCAAAAAAACTACTGTCTACAGAATTATTAATACTTATAAAAAAACTAGTAAAATAAAATCATCTCCACACCCTGGACCAAAGTCTAAACTAACTAAACAAGACACACATCATCTTGTTTATTTATTAAAGATAGATCAAAAAGCTTCCTTAAATAATTTAACTAATAAATTTATCAAGTCAACTTCTACCAATATTTTTTCATATACTATACAATGTTATCTGCATAAAGAAGAATTTTATGATTGATTTAGCAAGAGAAAATCCTTCATTAACAAAAGAAATTGTAAATTATGTTTGGAATGATTTTGAGAAAGAATTAATTAGAAGAAGGAGTGAAAATCCATTATATGGAGTGATAAATCATGGTTTGAAGTATTTGGGGAAGATAGTTATGATTATATTTAGAGAAAATCTGAAGAGAAATATAATATTAACTGTTTAGTTCTAACCTTTAAATCAGATCGCAAGAGAGTCATGATCTGTGGATGTTTTAGTTTATTTGAATTGGGCCTTCTAGTTCAAATTAATAATAGAAAAACTGCAAATAACTATATCAATATTTTAAATAACCATTTATTATCTTATTTAGGAGGATTGGATATCAAAATAATTATGTATTTCAAGATGATAACACTCAAATTCATCGAGCAAGATCAACTTTATATTGGATTTCAGAAATTATGTCACAAATCTTCTCGATGATTACGAGAAATTTATATCAAAGTAGTTGTATACTACGAGACTCTCTTTCA
>CAJVPS010002178.1:0-13029 GCA_910591765.1 Ambispora leptoticha | reverse complement strand
TAATATAAATAATAATATGAATATAATAAAGAAAAGTATAAATAAAATTATAAAAGAAAATTAAAAAGAATCTAATTAAAAATATTAATTATTTAAATTAATAATATTGATATATATAGTAATTATCTGTATAATAATATATATATTAAATATATAAATAATTATCTATATATTTAGAATGAAGTTAATCTTTATAAAAAGTGATATAAAAGCTACAGATAATACAAAATGAAAATCTAAGTTAAAGAAAGATAATTCAATTAAAATTATTATATACTTCTCTACTTAAAGTATATAATTTTTCAAAGATATTAATCTTTTTTATAATATTTTTTGAATTCTTAAGAGATTTCTATATTATATTATAAAAAGAATAGCCAAGCTATTTAATAAAATATTAAAGTTTGCAATAATAAATTCTTTTATTAAGAATATTTTTGACTTCTTATTCTTCTTTATTATTATAAATAATAATAGCTTGTGATAATTAGTATTTATTATATTCATCATTTGAATTATATTTCTTTAGTAAAGAAATATGAAATATCAGATATAATTTCATATTTACTGATAATTACAGTTTGTAAATAATAGAAGATATTTTTGTGATAATTTTAAAGAGATCTATGAACTTTAATATAAGTTTCTTGATTATTCTTTACTTATCTACTAAAGTATCTATATTATAAGTAGAGAGAAAAATTTTATTTTTAATATTAAATTATTTAAATCTTCTGTACTTATTTATATATTTACTTTGCCTATCTTGAGTTTCTAATAATAAATCTTTGACTATTTTAATCATAATGTTTTAATATTTCATAAAATTCTGAAAGATAATAATATTATTCTGAAATAACAGAATATTAATTAGTATATAAGATATTTATTCATAATTTAATTCAAAAAATATATAATTAGTTAAAATATTCTTACTATTATTATAGATGAATTCTGATTTTTATCAGATTTATTTTATTAATAGATAGTATATATTCTGAGTATTTTTTCAAGAGTTTTATTTAATTTTTCTATTTGACTATTTATTTATAGATAAAAAACTATTAATATAGCTAATTTAATTTTTAGTTATTCAAAAAATAACTTTCAAAAATAATTTATAAATTTATATTTCTATCTGATATTATAACTACAGATAGATTATGTAATTTAAAGATATTTTTAAAGAAAATTCTTATAATATCAAATATAGTTGCAATTATTATAATTAGTATAAAGTATATTCTTTTAACTTATTTATAAATATAATTATTATATTATATTCAGATTTGATAATTGAGAGTTAAACTATAAAATTCATGGTGATATATTTTTATTTATATTCTGAAATAGCAAGTGATTATAAAAATTCTGAAAATTATTGATTACTATATTTATTATACTAATAAGATTCATAACTAATAATAATATATTTGTAAATATTTTTATTTATTTTTAACTAATAGAATTATTAAGATATTATTATATATATTTTATCAATTCTAATATATTTTGTTATAAGTATATTATAAAATTCAAATGATATTTTAACTTTTAATATTTTATCATTAGATATAGTTAAGTAACTAGTATTCTTTAAATAAAGCAAGTCTACTTTTAATTCAAAATATTTTATCTTAGCCTATTACTTGGTATTATACTATTAAAATTCTTCAAGATTTTATATATCTTTATAAAATATTTATCTTTATTATATTTTTTAATTAACTCTTTTTTATTGATAAGACTAATAGTAATAATTATAATATTTACTAAATGTAATTAGTAAAAAAATATATTTATAACTATATTATCTTTATTAGATTTATACTTTACTTTAAAATTACTGGCATATAGAATTTCTAATCAATAAGTCTATCTCTTAAAAAGATTATATTGAATTTTATTATATTTTAAAAAAAGAATAAATCTATTTGTTGCTACTAATGACAGTATCAGATCACATGAAGTCTAAAAATATGTAATATGATAATTAATCATATGATGTGATAAAAAGTCTAGTAATAGTAATTTTTATTACAAGATTACTACTTAAGATTACATATATTTTTTCTCACATTTTTTTCCTATTACCACTATTTCTTGAGCTGAATAAATAGAGTGACAGATGAGTAAAAAATAGCTGAATTATTATCAAAAAATCTTTCACTCACATAATCTTATTACTATTAGGATAATAATAAAGAGCAAATAGAATGATAAGTGAGTAAATAATTAATTTCCATCTTTTTTTATCAAAAAATCATAATTTCACTTATCATAAGCTGTTTGTCATTAGTTATTATTAGGGTAATGAGTAAATAGAATAAAGATAACATGTCTGGGTGAGTAAATAGCTAAATTACCATCAAAAAAATCATAATTACACTTATCATAATCTGATTTCTATTAGTTATCATTAGTTGCTAATAAATAGGATGACAGGTTAATAAATAGTTAAATTATGAAAAATTATAATTTCACTTATCATAATCTGATTATTATTAGTTGACTAGTTGGATAACAGATAAATAGAATAATGAGTAGATAGGAATAAAGTGAGTAAATAGCTGAATTTCCAATCAAAAATCATAATTCTACTCATTATATTTGTTGCTATTACAATTGCTAATGAACAAAGCTTAGGATAAGTAAAGTAAATAGAGTAAATAGGGCAAGTAAAAAAGGAAAATAAATAGCTGAATTACTATTGGAAAAGTTATGTATTTTACTAAAAGTTTCATATCAAATCATTCTATAAAGATTATAATGATAATTATAATTCATGTTTCCCTTCCATTTTATATTTTCTCCCATTTTCTACTATTTCTTGCAAGTTAGTATATAATAATTAACACTCTCATATTTATCACACTTGTTTTGGCCAGTAGATTTTTTGTTTTTGATTGATATTTTACTACTTCTCTTAAATCACTTAATGGAAGGTTATTCTTTCTATCATTTTTCAATTGGATTTTTAACTTTGGTTGGATCAAAATTTTTCTTGTCTTTGTCATTATCATCATTATTATTATCACTGCTAGTGGTTCTTTATTCTTTAAAAAACTAGTTATTAAGACTTCTTTTGAGATGACAGAGAGATTTATCACCCATCTTGACAGCATACTAAACTGTTTTTCAAGCAAGATTGAAGGTTTTACTATAATTATACTATTTCTGAACTGCATGGCAAACTTCTGGGCAGAAAATATCTTTTTTGTAAATTATAGTAATACTATGCATGGAAAAAAGTCTGGAACAAGATAAGCAATCATTATATAATTGTACTAGATCAGTATTCATCATGAAAGATTACTTATCTAATTCTGATTCTTGTATTTTTTCATTTTTGTATCAGCATCTGGAAATCAAAGTTATATGGAAGAATATTTCATTATTAATTCTTAATACATGTCAAAAATATTAGTAAATCAAGCCATAGTTAATTAGTAGTATGTATATACAGAAGTTATAAAGAAATTAAGTTTTAAAGATTATATATTTTAAAATTTTTGAATAATTTATATAGTAAATTTTGAAAATTCTATTATGTAAAATTTTTATATTTTTGAAATCAAAAAAGTTATTATTATTATAATTATATATTTTTTATATAAAATAATTAAAATTATATATTAAAAAATATTCTTAAATAGTATATAATTATATCTAAATAATTAAAATTATAAATACTTTACTTTTAAAAAAAATTTATATATAGTATGTTCATATATCTACATTTTTGCACTGGATCATGATAAAGATGTTATGATATGGGAATATTTCTTGAAAAAAAGATTGTGATCATTAATAAAAGTAGATAGTAAAATAAATAGATTAGATTATATTAATATTTTAGAAAAAAATTTATTATCATTTATCTAATTCAAATATCATAAACAACCTTATGCATTTCAGGATGATAATGCTCTATTCATACTGCAAAAGATATTAAAAATTGGATTACACAGAAAAAGATTAAGATTCTCCCAGATTGATCTTCCTAATCTCTAGATCTTAATCCTATTGAACATTTATGATATGAACTTGAATGAAGATTTCAAAAATGATCTGTATATCCAAAGAATTTTTATAAACTTAAAAAAGCTTTGCAAGAAGAATAGAAAAGAATTCCATCTGAAACTTATATTAATTTGATTAAAAATATGCCACATCTGAAACTTATATTAATTTGATTAAAAATATGTCACATTAGATTGAAGTATGTATTAAAAATCAAGGATGACTAACTAAATAATAAATATTTATAATCAAATATAATTTTTATTGATTGATCAGATACTTTTGATAGGATAGTATATCTTATTATAATTATATAAAAATATTTTTATTTAATTTTAATAAATTAAATAATGATATTTTATATATAAAAGTTATAATATATAAAATAAATTATAAATTTTGAATATTTTAAATGATTAGTTATAATAAATTGAATAATGATATTTTTATATAATTTTATTATTGATTTTCAGATATTATACACTCCTTTACTTATAATTTTTGTATTAGTTAAAAAAATTATAAATTTTTATCTTGATTTTATAAAATTTTATTAATTTAGCTTGATTCCATCCACTTACATGTATAAAATAAACATAGAAAGAATTGTCCAATTCAAAATTATATAGTAAAATATATAAAAAATGGAAACTTCCAAGCTATATACATATTCATATTTTTTCTACTAATTATTTCTAAATATATATCATTTTAAAGTTCATGACTTATATTTTTAGATAAATAATTCCCAGTTGTGCGAGACTTAAAGTGAAAAGACCATTTTGATTTTAAAGGAAAAAATTTTTTCCCACGCTTTACATATCAAAAATTGAAATTTTCAAGCTATATCCACATTCATATTTCTTTTAGTAATTAATTTCCAACTATTATACCATTGTAAAGTTAATCAATTAAAGTTTTAAAATATTGATTCCTAACCGTTGGAGACTTAAGATGCAAGAACTGTTTTAATGGAAAAATTTTTTATATATATTTTACTATATAATTTCAAATCGGGCTGTGGGTATTGTACATGTACATGTAATTGTTAACTGACCTTGGCAATATTTCAATATTTCAATTCTCTGTAAAAGATTTTTGATTTCGAATTAGTTTATATAATAAAATAAAATTTGATTTATCAAGCAAAGTTTTCTCTTGAAAAAATATTAAAGATATTATTATTTTAATGTAATTTCTTAAAAATGAACTTTTATTTCTTTAAATTGGAAAAAGATCAATGTTATTCATTATGAATTTTCGTAAACAAAAATATTTCCAGCTTAATGGAATTAATTTGAATTTTCCTGATAAATTATTGAATCCACATTCTCATGTCTAGGCACAAATCGAACATTATACGGATCAAGACAAACTGTAAATTTGTTTGTATACTTGAATAAATCAATGGTTGTAGGAGTAACGCCATCGGATTGTAGCCCTGGTTCGATTCGAAAAGCCCACAGAATACGCGAAGTAACCAAAAAAAGCTCAGCTTCGGCCTATTGCAATTTGTCAAATTATTTAGAATTCATGATGATTCGAAGAAAGAAATTTGAAATAAAAAAGTTTACCAAATGAATGCCAGAACATAACCTTCTACCAGCACCAAATGCAAAGTGATCCCTCAATTCTACTTTTCCTTGTGCTAAAACTGCCGAACTCTCTTTTATACCCAAAAATCTAGTAGGATCAAAAGTATTTGCATTCTTGTATCTTGTTTCATCCGTGTGTATAGAATAATTTGCCAAAACTACTAAGCTATTCTTTGGAATATGATATTCCATGTACTCGTCGTCTTCTTCAATGTAATGTGGAACACCGAAGTTAAGCTATATTTAAAATGCTTAATTAGCATTCAAAGGACAAAATTTATTGAAGAAAGAATGAAATGGTAATAAAGCTTAACAGGTGCAGCCCATCTCATTGATTCTTTAATGAAAGAACGAATGAAATCCAGAGAAGGTTCGTCTTCTTTTATGGGAAGTCGTGTTTTTCCAATCACACGATCAAGTTCTTCATGAGCACGAGCTTGATATTCCGGATATTTGGCTAATAAAGCTATAACCCAATTTAAAGCTGTCGAGGTAGTTTCCTTTTTTCATTAATGCGAATAGATTATTTAAGTATGTAGGTATTTATTTTCAATTAAGTTAAATAAAGAAATTCTTACAGTTCCAGCATTAATTAATCCAATAGATAAATGTATGACGTCAAATTCATCACATCTACCTTCTTGCAATTTCTTCAACAAGTCTCTAGCGACACATGGTTTCTCATCCCTATCATTCTTTACCTGCGTCAATAAACCTTCAACAGTAGTTTCCCAATCATCACGTAACTGTATCGCATTTTTGAGTGTCGTACGTCGACTTAACACCCATCGCAAAATAGGAAAGAAATTAAAGATTCGATGCTTCATGGTGCCAAATTCAAATGCCCGTTTTGATAGATCTATCAAAAGTTTATAAAGCGGGTCGTCAATGCCTTTTGCTTTTATGGCAAATATTACGTTTAGCATTATATTTAAATTCGTGTAGCTCAGGTATGATTGCGGGCGGAGTCCTTGTAAGGTTTGACCATCTCGGTGAAAAATTTGAAGCAATTCGAGAGTGCATTCATTTATTAAATTGGTGTATGAATTGATTCTGCGATTGTTCAATGCTCCGTGAACTAGAGAAGTAAATAATACTATTTTTAGATTTTCAAAAGAAGTCGAAATTAGGATATAAAGAAAGAAAAATTTACCTAATGGCGTTATTTTACGGAACCATTCATTATTTGGTGATCCAGCATATAATCTTTTCCTCTGAATTATTTCCCAACTTAAATACGTGCCTACGCGTGAAGAATATTTCGCTCCACCTGTAAGCGTATAATTATCTAGGTTTTATTATCTGCAAATACTGTGTGCATTTTATAATCAATAATGAATTCTAAACAAAATACTCGCGTTTTTGTAATAAATCGTTGACTAATTGCATGTTATTCAGTATAATCCATCTTTCTTGGCCCATTTGGACCATAAAAATATCTCCAACATGTTCTCTCCATTCTTTAAATCTAAATAAAACCATTCAAATAAAAAGTTATTATTGCATATATGTGCATTCCCAAGTACATTTAATAGTAGAATAATTAATACCTTCTATGAGGTTCAAGACCTATAGCCTTGAGATGACCTTAGTATATAGTGCAAATATTCATTATCGAAATAATGTATTTAAATTTTTTAAATCAAGTTGAATGATTTAATTTTTGATTACCTATAATTAACTTTTTACCAGGAGGTTCAGGCAACGGTTTCAATCCTTTTGGGACTCTATCAAAAGATCGCTTGTACCACATGTAAAACACAAAAATTACAATAAAAAAATAAAGAAACATCATTTTTTTTAATACTACATATTTACCAAAAAAAATGCATTATTTCACATATAATTTTATATCCGATTTTTTAATCGTTACCTAACGCCATATTACATGTACATGTGTATTCTCCGGTCTATTGATCATTGATGTATTGCATCGATCGCGGGATAAGTACGGGACATGTATTACCATCACAACATCAATTTCAAATTACGTGCGAGTACAAATTTGCCACTTAATTAAGTAATTTTCGATTGTCATAAGGAGAAAGGTTATTTATAAAGCCGTTGAAAACCATGCTTTTTCTGAAAGCGGTGACGTTCAAAATCCCGAAGATCACAATTCCGAACGTTAATAAGCCCGACAAACGAAATCTCGAAAGAACGACATCCCGAAAAATCGAAATTTTGAATCCACGAAATCCCGAAAGTATAACATTATCCCAAATGCATGGAATTTCAAAATTATCACGATTTGAGATTTCATGCCTTTGGGATTTCGATCATTCTGGATGCAGTTCATTTGAGATTTCGATAATTTGGGATGCCGTTCTTTCGAGATTTCGTTTATCGGGCTTATAAATATTCGGGATTTTGTGCCAGAGTTCCTTATACGAGCACAAGTAGCTATATTATAGCGATATGTCCGGAAGTTTTTCGGTCAAATTTTTAGGACCATATTCCTATTTAAGTTCTATAGACAATTTTCGCTTAGTTAAATAATAAGATTCCAGCAAAGCGAAAGTTCTTTCGCGATATCTGTTGCATAAACATTCTATTGTTAGAAATGGAGACAATGGCAATTATCAAGTTCAAGAAACTATAAGAGAAGAAAAAAGCGAATCGCAGCAATATATACTTTGTTAAAATAGATTTGGAACGTTAACCTTTAACATCAAAAAATATGCAATATTTATAATAAGATAAAGCTAAAATAGGGCTAAAGATCCGATTTCCTTATAAAATTAATATTATTGAGTGTATGGGAGGTCGATATTTTGAAGTTTTCAATTATTAAATTCTATATGACAAAAAATCAATCATCGCAGAATTCAAATATCAAACGAAACGCAACTTAAAGGCATAATCAAAATGACATCTTATAAATCATGACTAAAAAAGACAAGTGACTCATGAGTTTACAGTTCACATGCATTATCGATACTTAATTTAAAGTAATAAATTAATATAGAAAAAGAAATGTCTAGTTCGATAGTTGATTGAATTGAAAAATAGAGTACACGTTTATTTGAGTTTTATTTATCTCTATTATCGTTTTATCCTTTTTGACGACCTTCTTTTACCCTTCAAAAATCTAAATCGGAAAAATTGGAAGGAACTATTTGACGCCATTAGATCAAAGACTTAATCATTCAATTAACATAGATAATTACCGTTAAATAATTTATTTAGAAGATTAATATGCATAAAAGAACGGGTTCTTGGCCCCCAACAAGAACAGCAACGATACGAAAATAAAGATATTAAATTTGTAGAGAAACTTTCTTTTATTTGCAAAAGTATCCTATTGTTGTTAGTCACCCCAAATATTGCGTATAAGTGACCTCTATTTCTTTTGTGCATAACATAAATTGATAGTGGAAGAATCCATTCTAAATAAACCATATTTATTGACAACCTTGGTATTAAATAAGACAACTGTTGAATTCGCTGTGTGCCTCATTTGACTTGTGGGTTTTGTGGAATTTGTTTCGCCGCATCAATAACTCTTTTTTGGATTAGAGTTGGTAGTGAGCAGAAACTGCCTGTGGTCCTCTGGAACCTCGTGAACAAATTAATTTACCTTAAACGTCTCTTTAAAACATTGTTCTTTCCTCCCCCTTTCAATCATTTAAGTAGTATTCTTGAAAGAACTGCCACAGGAAACCTTTAGGACGAATTGAGAACCCCTCTTTTTGTAAATCATTCAGTCGGAGTCTCTACCCTTGTGTTGCGCATTATTTCCTGGAATCAACATCTTTCAAGAGAAGCGTAACAATACTTTTGTCAGCCGGTGTAGTTGTATTCGCTATCGATCTTGCTTTTCTAACTAAAAGCCTTAACTATTACAATATAACACGTTAACAATTTGTCCTATTCATGAAAGCGATTCCTATCATCGTTTTTTCTGGATCAAAGGTTCGAACTATCAAACGTTAACATGAGAGCAATTTTTTTTACAAGTCTAATTGCAATCGATTCTCTTGAGCATGTTTATCGTTATGTTTATATATCAGACGATCTAATCTAATATTGGTTTCAAAGCATTATGCTTAAAAAAGAAATTAAAGTAATAAAAAATAAAATTTAGAAACAAAAGACCGCATAGATTTTACGAGTTCAAAATAAAATCAATGATATAATTTAAGATAAATTATGAAAGATTGTGCATTTAAACAGAACGATTTCTTCCAAAAACAGAAGGATAATGTAAGCGCATATACAATATGTTCATGTAGTGCCATGTATTTTACATCAGTCTTTTTTAAAAGGAGACCAGTTAGTTATATGGTAAAAATTTTCGACTTGCTGAATTGTGTTTTTTAAGCTGTTTTTGCGTCGATATGACCATTTTCAGCTGCAGTATTATACCAATTTTTAGCCATGTTGATATCTTTAGAAACACCTGTTCCTTTTTCATAGCAAAAAGCAAAATTATATTGTCCGCTTGCGTCTCCACCCTCTGCTGATATCAAGTACCATTCAAAGGCTTTTTTCTCATCTTTTTGTGTTCCAACCAAAGATTAAATTGTCGTGTTGCGTATCCACCCTCTGCTGATTTCAAGCACCACTCAAATGTTTTTTCTCATCTTTTTGTGTTCCGAATCCATTGTGATAACACCAACCTAGATGATTTTTGTCCGTTGCGTATCCACCCTCTGCTGATTTCAGGTACCATTCAAATGCTTTTTTTTATCTTTTGTGTTCTAAATCTATTTTCATAACACCAACCAATATTATATTGTTTGCTTGCGTATCCACCCTCTGCTGATTTCAAGTACCACTCAAATGCTTTTTTCCCATCATTTTGTGTTCCGAAATCCTTCATCATAACAGCAACCTAGATTATTTTGTCACGTTGCCCTAAAAATAGTCATCTAGTAACGATAAGTACAATCCCGTGCAAATACAATTAGGTCATAATTAATGTATGACTCTTATATTTCTTGAATGTTTGCTGCCTCACGCTTTATTTGTGTCTTATTTGTCTCTATTATCGTTTTATCCTTTTGTTACCCTTCAAAGATCTAAATCGAAAAAATTGGAAGGAACTATTTAAAGTCGCTCTAAAAATATTAGATCAAAGACTCGATGTTCAATTAACATAGTTAAATAATACTTTAGAACATAATCTTTTATTTGCAAAAGTATCCTATAGTTGTTACTCACCCCTAAATATTGCGTACAAGTGGCCTTTATTTTTTTTACCTAACATAAATTGATAGTGGAAGAATCCACTCTAAATAAACCATATTTATTGACAATATTGGCATTAAATAAGACCAACTCTTGAATTCATTGTGTTCCTCATTTGACCTGTTTAGAGTTTGATTCCACTTGTTGATCAGATTATTGGCCGCGTCAATAACTTTTTTGTATTAGAGTTGGTAATTAGCAGAAACTACCCGTATTCCTCTGAAACCTCATGAATAAGATTAAGTTTACTTTAAACATCTCTTTAAAACATTTTTCTTTCCGTCTATTTCAATCATTTAAGTAGTAGTTCTCGAAAGAATTACCACAGGGAACCTTTAGGACGAACTGAGAACCCTCTTTTTGTAAATTATTCAGTCGGAGCCTTTACTCTTGTGTTGCACCTTACTTGCTGGATTCAACATCTTTCAAGAGAAGCGTAACAATACTTTTGTCAGGCCGGTGTAATTGTATTCGTTATCGATCTGTTCTTCTAACTAATTATTACAATATAACACATTAACAATTTGTCCTATTTATGAAAGCGATTTCCTATCATGGTTTTTCTGGATCAAAGGTTCAAACTATCAAACGTAAACATAAGAACGATTTTTTTACAAGTTTAATTACTTGCAATCGATTCTCTTGAGTATGTTTATGTTTATACGTCTACATCAGACTAATCTAATATCGGTTTCAAAGCATTATCTTAAAAAAGAAAATTGAGTAATACTGTAAAAAAATAAAATTTAGAGATAAAAGATTGTATAGATTTACGGTCAAGTTCAAAATAAAATTAATAGAATTTAAAAATAAATTTTGCATTTAAACAGAAGCGCATTTACAATATGTTCATAGTAGTGCTATGTATTTTACATGTCATGTATTTTACATCAGTCTTTTTTAAAAGGAGGCCAATTATATGGTAAAAATTTTCGACTTACTGACATTGTGTTTTTTAATCTCTTTTTTGCGTCGATATAATCATTCTCAGCTGCAATATTATACCACTTTTTAGCCATGTTGATATCTTTAGAAACACCTGTTCCTTTTTCATAGCAAAAACCAAGGTTAAATTGTCCTTTTACGTCTCCACCCTCTGCTGATTTCAAGTACCACTCAAATGCTTTTTTCTCATCTATTTGTGTTCCGTTTCCATTTTGATAACACACACCAAGATTATTTTGTCCCTCTGCGCATCCACCCTCTGCTGATTTCAAGTACCATTCAAATGCTTTTTTCTCATCTTTTTGTGTTCCGATTCCTTTTTTATAGCATGAACCAAGAAGACATTGTCCCCTAGCATTTCCACTCTCTGCTGATTTCAAGTACCATTCAAATGCTTTTTTTTCATTTTTTTGTGTTCCGTTTCCATTTTGATAACAAAAACCAAGATTATTTTGTCCCGTTGCGTATCCTCCCTCTGCAGATTTCAAGTACCACTCAAATGTTTTTTTCTCATCTTTTTGTGTTCCGAATCCATTTTCGTAACACCCACCAAGATTATTTTGTCCCGCTGCGCATCCACCCTCTGCTGATTTCAAGTACCACTCAAACGCTTTTTTCTCATCTTTTTGTGTTCCGATTCCATTTCTATAATAAAAACCAAGATTATTTTGTCCGCTTGCATATCCACCCTCTGCTGATTTCAAGTACCACTCAAATGCTTTTTTCTCATCTTTTTGTATTCCGTTTCCATTTCGATAACATTCACCAAGATTATTTTGTCCTGTTGCGTATCCACCCTCTGCTGATTTCAAGTACCATTCAAATGCTTTTTTTTCATCTTTTTGTGTTCCGATTCCTTTTTTATAGCATGAACCAAGAAGACATTGTCCTCTAACATTTCCACCCTTTGCTGATTTCAAGTACCATTCAAATGCTTTTTTCTCATCTTTTTGCGTTCCGTTTCCATTTTGATAGCAAAAACCAAGATTATTTTGTCCCGTTGCATATCCACCCTCCGCTGATTCCAAGTACCATTCAAATGCTTTTTTTTCATCTTTTTGTGTTCCGAATCCATTTCTATAATAAAAACCAAGATTATTTTGTCCTCTAACATTTCCACCCTCTGCTGATTTCAAGTACCACTCAAAAGCTTTTTTCTCATCTTTTTGTGTTCCGAATCCATTTCGATAACAAAAACCAAGATTATTTTGTCCCTCTGCGCATCCACCCTCTGCTGATTTCAAGTACCATTCAAATGCTTTTTTCTCATCTT
>CAJVPS010002177.1:0-13030 GCA_910591765.1 Ambispora leptoticha | reverse complement strand
GTATATATCCAAGTTTATAATATTGTAATATCATTTGATTATTATTATCCAAAGGATTATTATAAATTGATAATATGGCTTCTTTAAGTTGAATTGGCCAATCTTTTTCTAGAATTGGTTTAACTTCTTCTATGATAGAGATCAATACTTCTGATTATTCTTCAGAGATAGTTGAACTATCAGAACTTGCAAATTCTAACTCTTCTTTAATATCTTCTGATTTAATATTAACTTTGAATTCATCTTTAGAGAAGATAATAATAAAGACATTTAACCAGTCAAAATCCAAATCAGTAGTCATATTAATAGGTTCAATTGATACTTCAAGAGATTCATTAGTTGTCTGAGGATCCAAGAGAAAAGAAGTATCAAGTTCAATATCTTTAATAAATCCAGATTGTATGAGTAAATCCAAGAGCATAATATTAGTTTCTTGTCTTGTATTATTGCAGGTGAGTAATCCATAAGTAGAAAATGTAATCATTCTAAAAGGTTGATATATGAGTATTTCCTGATAGATCTCTCCAAGAGATTTGATCATTGAAGGTGTAATCCAAGTTGGTAATTGAGATATGATAACAAATAATAAAAATAAAAGTAAAATTTATAAAGATATAAGATAATAATAGTAAAAGTAATGAATAAAAGTAAAAATGTGAAATAATAAAGAAAAAGAAAAAGAAATAGAGAGGGTATTTATATAAAACTTGAACTAAAAATCTACTATAAGTGATAAGATATTAAAATATTGGGATAATTATAATTATAAAAATAGATAAGAATATGATAGAAAAGAATTTTAAATATAGAAATGACAAAATTAAAGGAGTGATCCATGTGAGTTATTCAATAATAATTTGTGGTTCAAAGTAATCTTGGCAATCATGATAATATTTGATTTGTCTTCAATTAATAGAATACTTAAGAATATTTCCATTCTGATCATGAAGTTTGTAAGAGTTATATCCAGTATAGTCATGAATATAGTACCATTCTTTACTTCAGATAGGTTGAAATTTATCTCTAATTACTGAGTATTATTTCATGTCAAATATTAATACTTTATTTCCAATTTTGAATATTGTTTCTTTTTGAATTTTGTCATTCTTCTATATTTTGCTTTGTTTCTAATATTTATTATGGTAACTGATCTACTGTATTATATATCCGTTATATCAATTTTTCTTCTTCTGTGGAGTTCTCTTCCAAATAGGCAGAAATTTTTAATTCTATTGGTAATTTAGCATTTCATCAATAGATCAAGAAAAATGATTCATGCTTTGTTTTTGAATTTTGATTAGTCTGATAAGCAAAAAGAGCAGCAGGAATGAAAGCATCCCATTCTTGTTCATGTGCTATTAATAATTTTTGTAAGATTGTACACAGTATTCTATTAAAGTGTTTGATTATTCCATTCATTTGTGGATGATAAGGTGAAGAAAATTTATATTTGATTCCAAATTTTGCTGATAATTCTCTAACTATTTCATTGACAAATTCCAATTCATTGTCTGATTGAATTTCTTTAGGGCATCCATGTCTACAGATTATTTCTTCAAAGATAAATTTTGCAATTGTTATAACTTTCTTGTTAGGAATGGCTTTAGCTTTAGATCATTTTGTAAAATGATCAATTGTTATAATGATATATCTATTTCTAGTTATTGTAATTTTACTAGGTTCAATTAGATCAATAATGATTCTGTTAAAGGATTGTCCAATTTTGATAGGGTATAAAGATTATTTGGTAGTTTTTCCACCAGTTCGCTAGCAGATTTCACAAGTCTTCACATAATTCTTTATATTAGTTCCTATACCATTTCACTAGTATTTATTTGCAATTCATTGATAGGTTCCTTTGTATCCAAAATGTTCAGATAAAGAGCTTGAATATAAATTGATAAGAATAGCTTCCATTTCATTTTCTTTAATAACTCTAAGAGATGTAGTTGGTTTTTTTCTTCTATTAATTTTGTATAGTATGCCATCGATTTGTAAAAAATGTTTTGCTTGATTATAAATTTTACATTATTCTTCAAGAGTTGATCCTACAGGATAAGTTTTATTATCCAAATATTATTGTAAATTGTAATAAGTTGTTAAATCTATGTTATAGTTATAAAAAGAAAAGTTATTTAATGATTTTCCAAATATATCCAGGATAATATATCAGCATTTTGATTTTTTCTTCCAGGTTGATAAGTAATAATAAAGATATATTCTATAAGAGACATGATCCAATGATTTACTTTAGCAGAATAACTTGATTGATTTTTAAATAATCATCTCAAGGCATTATAATTGATAATTATTTCAAAAACTATTCCAAGTAGGTAGTGATGAAATTATCTAACAGTCCATACTACTGCTAGTACTTCTTTTTCAGTTACTCCATATTTTTGTTTATTTGATTTCAGAGTGATACTTGCATAAGCAACTACTTATTCTCTTTCATCTTTATCTTTCTGAGATAGAACAGCTCCAAGTCCTGAGTCTGAGATGTCAGTGTAAAGATAGAATTTCTTTGTAAAATCAGGATAAATCAAAATAGATGCAATTGTAAGATATTATTTGATTTGTTGAAAAGATTCTTCTTGATTTTATTACAAAGTAATTTGAATAGAGGTGTAACAATTTGAGAAAATTCTTTAACAAATTTTCTATAGTATCCAGCTAATTCAAGAAATGATCAGAGTTTTTTAATTATTCTTGGTTGAGGAAAGTATTGTATTTTCTGAATTATTGATGAGTCAGGAGAAATTTCTTCTTCAGTTATTACATATCCAAGAAATGGTAATTCTCTTTTGTAAAAGTTGCACTTTTCTGAATTGAGTTTCAAATTAGCATTTCTGATTTGGCAAAATACTTTATTAAGATAATCTAAGTATTCTTCAAAATCTTTTGAGAATACATTCAAGTCATCAATATACACATTGGCAAAATACCAATTATATTTTTCAAGTACTGTATCTATAGCATGTTGAAAAGTGGCTGAAGTATTATATAATCCAAAAGATATAATATTAAATTTAAATAGTCCTTTTCTAAAGATGAAAGTAGTTTTAGGTTTATCTTCTTCTTTTATTTTAATTTATTAGTATCCAAAGATTAAGTTTATAGATGAAAATCAGTGAGCATTTTCAAGAGAGTCCATTATTTTATCAATTCTTGGTAATGGATATATATCTTTTCAGATAATTGCATTTATTTTCCAGTAATCAACACAAAATCTTTTCTTTTCATTCTTTTTAGAAATTATAACAATAAGTGAAGTCCAAAAACTAGTTAATGGTCAGATAATATTGACTTTTAACATTCTTTAAATTTCTTCTGATATAAATGATTGATCAGAAAGAGTAGTTCTATAAGGTTATTGTTTGATAGGTGATTCATTTCTAGTATATATCTCATGTTGAATTATATTACTTCTACCAAGTTCATGTAATTCAGTTACAAATATATCAGCATTATCTTCTAATAGTTGAGTTAGAAGTCACTCTTGTTTAGCAGTTAGTTTTCATTATTTAATAACTTTTTCTTCTTGTTCTTATTCTAAGAAATAGGTATAAGCTTCTTGATAGTTAGTAAATCCAAATCTAGTTGTTCTCCAACTAGATTATCTAAGTTCTTCTCTAGTAGAAACTGATTTAAGTTGATCAATAGGTGCAAGTTAAAGAAATATAAGTTAAGCAATTTTCTGATCTGATTCAATAATGTAATCTTCTTCTGAATTATTTTGAATAATGATGCTGATATTTCCAGTATATTCTGAGTTAATAGTTCCATCTTTAATATTGATTCATTATTTTATAAGAGACAAGCAAGACATTACTTGACATATAACTCCTACAAGAATTTTTATGGCAATATATATATCTACTAATATGACTCAATGTGAAAGAATTCTAATTACTTCTTTTCTAGTATAATAAACATCATATCCAGCATTAGTAGGATATACTTTTTCTGGTAATTTTCCTTTGTCTTGATCATTATAAACTTTGACTGCATAGTAGCTATTATTTTATTTCACAGAGATATTCTTTAAATAATTATTAAATTATTATGAAAGTTCATTAAAAGCTTGATAAATAATATTGAATCTTTTATGTATTTCATTTAATTCGAGTTAAGAAGGCTGAGTTGAGATAGAAGTAAAGCTGATTTTTTTAATTAGTTCATTGATTACTGCTTCTTCTGAGATTGATTTCAAAGTTATAGGACATTTTTCTTTATCTACTTTAACTAGAAGCTCAGATTATACACAATTATCATATTTATCATTATTACAAGGAATTAAGTATTCTTGACAGAGTTTTACATTAATGTAATTCAAGCGAGCAAGCTATTATCTTTGATTAGAACTGAGTTGTTGATATATGTATTGAAATATTTTGGCAACAGAGTCTTCTACAGAACCCTCATAAATAATTTCTTGAATATAGTCTTTTTCATACATAAAGTAAGATAAGATTGCTTTATCAATTTCATCACATTCATCATAAACTTCCAATAGTATTCCTTGATCTCTAAGCTTATTGATTATTTTAGTATTCTTTTTCTATCCTCCATGATTAAACCAATAAATACATTAATGTTCATAGGTGCAGAAGTATTATTTTTGATAACTTTCAGTAATAAATATTTCTCTGGATTTATTATGTTCACCACATTGAGAACAGGCAGGTAGATTCAATTATTTTCTCTGATATAATTATCACAGGCAGTTACTTTTTTTTATTCATTTTGAAATATATTTCAGTATAATATTTGTCTACATATTTTTTATATTCACAGCATCTTTCAATTTATGAATTAGAATAAATTTGTTGTGAGATAGCTTGATATAAATCAAAGCTTTTCTTGACTCTTTTGTTAATAAAGAGTTCTTATTTAACTTCATCCATCTAATCTTCATTAATTTTAAATTCAGCATGAAAAGGTTTATGAATTTTGATTATTATCCAAGTAGTGAGTTCATCATAGCATTAGCGACATTGATGATCAGGCATAAAGAGATTTTGACAGTACCAGCATTGATTATTTAGTCCTTGCCAATCAAATAACCATCAATTATTCCAATTACAAGGTTGAGTAAACTTCTTGTCAAGTCATTTAAAATCTTCCCAGATATATTTCTTCTATTTAATTTTAATTCCTTCTTGATAAGCTTGTACTTCATAAGTTCTTTTAACACTTCAGATAATTAATGAAGGTATATCTCCAAAGTCAACATCTTTTAAATTTCTTTTTGGAGTTTTAATAAGGGTCCAGGCTTCTTTTGTGATAATTTTAATACTATCATCTTCTTGAAATTCTTGTTATCTAGAGATTATATTATTCCAATCGTCATATTATCATATGAGAAAAGTCTTCTTTTTCAAGTATTATTTTTCAAACTCACTTTCTGAATCTTCTTCTGATTCATCTTCTTCAGAGGTAGTATCATCAAATATCAGTTCTTCTCTATCACCATAAATAAATTTAATAGGTACTTTTTCTTTCTGATCATTATATTTAAATGTTATGAGTTCTTTTCTAATATTAATATTAGCTTTGATTTTATTCAAAAAGTCCATTCCAATAATTACTGAGTATTTTTTTGCTTTAGTAATGTCTACTTCAGTAGGAATCATGATTTTATCAATATTCAATAATAAATTGTCAATAGCTCCAAGAGGTTATTTAGATATATCATTTATATCTGACATTGAAATATTTGAACTATATTAGATTTTTAATCTCATATCTTTAATAAAATTATGTATAGTGATATATCCAGAAATATCAGTATCAATAATTAAATCAATGACATTCTTTCTAACTTTTGCTTCATATTAGACAGAGGTGATTTTGAGCTTTTGTCTAAATATTACTCTTCTTTTTCTTTTTGACTTAAGTATTGTAACTTGGCATATTTCTTTTGATAGTTGAGTTCTTTGTGAAGATAAGGTTTGAATAAGTTGAGCAATAGTTATATTTGCTTTTTGTTAAGCCAAATCTTCTAGAATATTATATGGTTCAGCCATGATAGTGAGTACAGGTAAAGTGATTTTACTCTTCTTTTTGCAAATAATCTTTTTGGCAAGTTCTTTTTTTACAGTTTTAGATAATCTAACATTATTTATATCTTGATCAAGAATAACTTCAGGGATATCTTCTTATTCTTCTTCTTTATTATTATTTGGTTTTTCAATTTCCTTTACTATTTTTTTACGGGATTGATCTATAGATCTTATTTTATAAGGAATAGTTCTGGAATTTCTGGATTTCCTTTTGATAGCCAAGTATTCATATATATCAAGTAATGAATTTACATTATCAGGTTTGGTGGTTAATGTTTGAATACTATCAGTAAGAGCTTGTATTTGAGCTAATAATACATTCTGATTATTATTTGCATTTTGATTATTGCAAGTATTTGCCTGATTTGGTGATATATTATTTTGTTACTGATTATTTCCATTAGTTCTCTGGTCATTATTTCTAAAGTTATTCTGATTATTCCAGTATAATTATAGCTAAGGACAATTAGGACAGATATGATTTGGCTTATCACAATTATAACAGGTTGAGACTGGTTTAGAATTTTGATTATTGGTCCTATAATCTAAATTATTTCTGCTATAACTTAATTCTTTATTAGTTTCAATACTTTCTATATGCTGGTTGAGATCTTGCAGTACTACTAATATAGTATTTAATGTTAAATTATCCTGGATCTAAGATTGATAATATTCTTGGATTGGCATATCTACATCTGTCTTTTCTACATTTTTAGCAACTTGTACTATATTTAGGAAAGTTTCATCAGCTGAGATCTGAACCTATTTTCTGATCTCTGATTTCAATCTTCTTCTGTATGTTTGGATTTTATATTCTTCTGGATATTTATTTTCAGGATTTACTTTATGAAGTAGATTAATAAATTTATTTGTGTATTCTTCTACAGTACCAGTTTGTTGTAAGATTTCAATTTTATCTTGCCATTAGTTAATTCTTTCTTGAGTATGGAATTGGGCTGCAAATTGATAACTGAAACTGTGTGATAGATCATGATTATCATTTCAGACTGTTAATCAGATAGTATCATCTCTTTCTTTTTCATCATACTATAAGATAGCAGCATCTTCTAGGTATCATCTAACTAATTGTACTTTTCTAGCATTAGTAATTCCATTAGCTTGGGTGGTAATATTAAAGTCTTTTAGCCACTCAGTAAGATCTTGATCATTTTCTCAGTATTTCCTAATTAGAATAATAATTTTTTCCATAGGCCAGGTATTCTGATTAGTTATTTGATCAGCTAATGCTTCCAGAGCTTGAATGAGATTGTTCAGATTATTATTATTATTCTGTTATGTCATTAAATTATCTTCTTCCTCTGATAATTGATTATTATCTTCTGACTCTATTTGATTATCTTTTTCTAAATCTGAAGAATTACTATTTTCTTCTGACTTGGTATTCTGTACTGGAAAAATAGGGATGTCTTCTGAGTTTTTGGTTTCTGAATAGTATCCATCAATATCATTATTAACAGATGGAGTTCTTGACTGGAAGGTAAAGTCTTGATGGATGAACTATTAGTAAAATTATTTAATTAAATCAAGTTATTCTTCTTGAGTATTGATATGATCAAAGATGAAGATGTTTACTAGCTGTACTATTCTTTGTTTTAATTGATTTATATGTATTTCACTAAGATCAAGTTGAATTAGTTCTTAAAATAACAAATATGTAATTTGATTAATTGATATTGCTCTAATATATTCTGTGAGCAAATGAAAGATTAAAAATTGTAATAATAAATTAGATTGAAGAGGATGACAATAGGAGTAAAAGTCTTGAGGGAATATTCTAATAGGATAGTTAGAAATTTGATGTATCTCAAGATGATAATTAATAGATAATTCAATAAAAGAATAATAATTGATCATGAAAACTTAAGACTCAAAATATTTATCAATATTGGAAGAAAGAAAGAAAGAGTATAATAAAGAAATATAAAAAATATATGAATACAAAAGAGATATGGAGAGAGTTTTCCTTCACAAAGGAGGTATCAAAAATATGTTATAGCAAATTGATAAGTGGGATTTCACTTTAATTCACTCTAATGATATAGGATTGGGAGAGACTAAAATAATTAAAGATAATGAGAGAAGAATTAGACTATAACTTTCAATAATGACAAAGATTTCTAAGGTCTGTGCCAATATTTATAGATATTGTCTTAACAAAAAATAATTAAATAAAGAAAGAATAAAATAAATCAAAGAAATTATAAAAATTATCTGAGTGAAGCCACTAGTAATTAATATAATTCAAGATTTGAATTGATTAAATAGTATAAACTATTAATCAAAGAAAACTATAGCTAAAGTAAAGATAAAAATTATAATACAAAAACTAAATAACTAAATAAACAAAAGTACTATAAATGCTCAAATTTAAGCAATCTTCTATATCATCATTTTTTGAATGATTTTTTGTGAGGGTTACTTAAATTTGAGAGAATTATATATTGCTATATTATACAGATCAAATTGATCAATGTAAAAAATTTTGAATATCTCTTTCCTCCCAAATCCAAATTTTTGTACTGCATTATATTTATGTATCTATATCTAATTATTTATCCGCTTCTTTATAAATATAAAAATAAGTAGTAGTTTTGTAAACATTAGTCCTAAAGTAACCAAAGTAAAAAAATATGTTGAAAGAATGATATATAAAGTATTTGAAAAGCTTACTATTATTCGTAAAGCTAAGAAGATTAGTATTTTGACTGTAACATATCATTTTAATATTGATAAATTAATAGTGTCATGATGAATGCCTAATGAAAAAAAGTTTAGCAATACATTATTAAAGAGTTAATATGTTAGTGCTGGAATAATTACAGCCTATCCAATAACTGAGGAAGAACTTACCAAGTAGATTCATAATCTTCAGCTTGATGGAATTAGTATAATAATAATAACTATCAAAATATAAATAATTATCATTCTCAAAACAACCTGTATAAACCAATATCCAGATACTTCTAATAAATTTTGTACTTCAGATTACTGGTTCTTTCATTTCTTAAAGTAACATAATCTTTCTCTTTGATATTGAACTAAAATCAATCAAAAATTATCTAAAGATCTTACTGAAAAAATCATTCAATTTCAAAATTTTATAATTTAATCTTAATTATCATATAAGTATGATCTTTCTCACATTGATAATATGAATGAAATCCCAATTTATTTTGATATGGCTAGTTCTACTATAATTAATACAAAAAATGCAAAAACTGTTCATATTTGAACAATTGGTAATGACAAAAATTAGTTTATATATATTCTAGTTATTATAGCTGATGATGGCAAACTTCCACCTATGATAATTTTTAAAGATATATGAACTTTTATCAATCTTTCTTGAGGTATTATGATATGAATACATAAAAAAGCTTGGATAGATGAATATTTAATATGTAAGTGAGTAGAGTAAATTTGAAATAAATGACCACAAACATTAATAATAAATAAACCTATCTTACTACTTGTTATAGATTCATTTGAAGAACATAAAACTAAATTAGTACAACAAAAATGTAATATTAGCAATACTCATTTGGTAATTATTCCAGGAGATTTAACATCTATAGTATAACCTTTAGATATCTATATCAATAAATTATTTAAAGAGAAATTAAGAGAAAAATGGTATTTATGGATGAGCAATAGTGAATACTAATTTACTAAGAGTGAAAATTTAAAAAAGTCTGGATATGATTTAATATGTCAATGGATTTTAGAGATATGGAATGATATTCCTATAAAAATACTTATAAAATCATTTAAAAAATATAGAATTTCTAATGCATTAGATGGAACTGAAAATGATTTACTATATAATTCTGATATAGAAATTGATAATATAGCTAAAGTAGTTAATGAAAATGATAGTTCTGCTAAAGAATTAGAATATAAAAATAAATAATATAATAAATTTTATATTAATCTATTATATAATAGTTTTTAATAAAGAGGTTGCTTATTTAACTTCTTTAAGATTTTTAAACTTGAAAAGAAGGAGTTATTTATTCTTGAGAGTTACTTAAATTCAAGTGTTTATGATATATAGCTTATTTATAGTAAAGATCATCTACTCTTAAAAACAATAAAACAAATAAAATAAAAAGTATGACTTATTTAAAAATCAAAAATCAATATAATATTATAATTCAAAAATCCAAAATTAACTTTATATGATCAAAGAAATAAAACCAAGTGAAAGAAAAAGTACTAATATAATTAGATTATAAAAATAATCTTTAAAATTATATTTTCCAAACAATTCAATCCAAAATTATTTATTTCAAGCTGGAATAGCAGGTTCTTTTATACATTTTTCAGATACAAAAATTATTATAGTATTACTAACTAATACTATCTAATATACAAGATATAATTAAAGTACTATAATATAAATAATTATAAATAGATTACATCGAAGTATGTTGAAAGACATTAAAGAATGTTGAAGAACGTCAGAGTACGTGAAAGAATGTTAAAAAATGTAAAAAGATGTGAGAAAATGTTAAAAGATGTGAAAAGACATGAAAGAACATCAAAGGACATCAAAGGATGTGGAAAGACATTTGAGATTGTCATCCAAATGTAATTGTTCCACCAAAATTAAAAATAGTCTTCCACTATACTATTCTGCTATGTACATGAATATTATAATACAAAACAAAAATGCAGATTCCAACTAAAAATAAGATAATGTCTAAATATAGAAATGCGATAATAAATATAATAATACGGGATAGTTATATGATATAAAAATATAGGGATAATTATAAAATGTAAAAGCTATAAGAAAATGTGATTTTGCATAATCACGAAAAGATTAAGGAATTAGGGATTTTTATACTACTACAGTAATAATAGTATAAATAATTATGAGTGGCTATGTCAAAGTATATTGAAAGATGTTAAAGAACATTAAAGAACATTAGAGTATGTAAAAGGATGTTGAAAGATATGAAAAGACATAAAAAGATGTGAAAAGATGTAAAAAGACATGAGAGAATATTAAAGAACATCAAAGAATGTGAAAAGATATTTGAGATTATCATTCAAGTGTAACTGTTCTACCAAAATTAAAAATAATCTTTCACTATACTATTCTACTATATACATGAATATTATATTATAAAATAATAAAAATATAGATACTGAATATTAAATAAAATATAATATTAAAAATAGAAATGTGATAATAAATATAGTAATAAATAATATAAAAAATAAGGATAATTATAAAATAAATAAAATTATAATAAAATATAATTTTTCATAACTAAGAAAAGATTAAGAAATTAAGGAATTTTATATTACTATGGTAATAATATATTTAAATAGTATTAATTAGTAATACTATAATAATTTATATATTTAAAAATATATAAAAGAATTTACTATTTTGGCTTGAAATAAACAGATTTGAATTGAATCATTTAGAAAATATAATTAAAAAGCTTATTATTATAATAATAATAATCTTTTTGAAAGATTTCTTTCTAATTATATTAGTATTTTTTTTCTTACTCAATTTTATTCCTTTGATCATACAAAATTGATTTTGATTTGGATAATATTATATTAATTTTTGATTTTTAATATTATTTTAAGAGTAAAAGATCTCTATTATAAATAAATTATACTTTTTGTTTTATTTTTTTAGTATTTTTGAGAGTAAAAGATCTTTATTATAAATAAGTCATACCTTTTTAGTTATTTAGTTTTTCATTTATCTTAGTTTTATTTTCTTTAGTTATAGTCTTCTTTAATTAATAGTAGCTTTATTATTTAATCATTTTAAAATCTAAATTATATTGATTACTAGTGATTTCACTAATTGATCTTTATAATTTCTTTGATTTATATTCTTTTATTATTTATTTGTCTTTTTATTAAGACAATATCTGTAAATATTGACACAGGCCTTAGAAATCTTTGTCAGTATTGAAAGTATAGTCTAATTTCTCTTTTTTATCCTTTAATTAATTCAGTCTCTCCTAACCCAATATTATTAAGATAAATTCAAGTGAAAATTCACTTATCAGATTTATTGTAATAATATTTTTGATAGAAACTGTATTTCAATTTCATTTTCTTTTAATACTTGAAGTGATGTGATGAGTTCTTTTTGTTTATTCTTTTTATAAAGTAATCTATTAATTATTAAAAAGTTTTTTAATTATTGATAAATTTTCTTTTGTTATTTCTCAATATATCCTACAGGATAACTTTCATTTTCTAAATATCTTATTAAATTATAATATATAGTTAATTCATTGTATTGAGTTAATTAGATTTGGATAATCTATTTAATTATTTAGTAAGCAATCCAAAGGCATCTTCAAAGTTATATGCAGGTCTACTGTCTAAACAAAGTGAAAAAAAGTGAAAAGTTCACAATTTTCATCTCTTTAGTGACTTGTAATGAACTCTTGACAAGAAAAGTTAATAATAGCAATAGAAATGCCTGAATTCAAAAAGATAATGATAATTATTTGGAGATTTTTTCAGTTTGGATTATTATGAATCACAAAGCTCCATTTTTATTCAGCCACAAGATTGAAACCATTTATTTTCTGGCTGAATCCAAACAAGAAGTCAATAAATTCGATCTAAAGCACGCAATTGTGATCAAATCACATGTCTGATCAAAATATGTTGATTACATATAATTAATATGCATACAAAGTTAAATATTATTAAATTGTTGATTTAAAAGTTGCTCATTACAAAAACATAACCAGATTATTTTCTTTATTAAAATAAAATAACAGCATCACCAAACATGATATTTCTTCACGTCATTCCTCCCACATTCTCTTGAACTTGTTGGGACAACCCGCTCTTATCAGCTTTAATTAACTCCTATCTTGTATGATGAACAATTTTTCCAACTTTTGCGTCTTGAGAATGAATCGTCGAGAGATAATTTGGTCGGATTTCCC
>CAJVPS010002176.1:0-13035 GCA_910591765.1 Ambispora leptoticha | reverse complement strand
CTAAAGATCGATTGATTAGTTGAATTTTTCAAGTTCAAAAAATTATGAAATTAAAGAAATTTATATTACTACAGTAACATTTAGTTTCTCTAAGTAAGATTGAGCTCCAGTGAGACTATTAAATTCTTTTCAAAATTTTTTTGATTTCTTTATTTCTTATATGTACAAGATCATTATAAGTAATTTATTGGAAGTTATATACTTTTTCAAGTCCATATTTTTCTAATAGCTGATGAATTCATTTTTCAAGAAGGAAGTATCTTCTGATCAAGATAACTTCTTTTGATTGTGCCATTTCTCTTTGTAGTTCCATTAATTTTTGAAAGTATTATCTAGACATTTCTTTTAATAATTGTCCAAAGTAATAATATCTAATAAATTGTGATTCATCAGATTAATTATCATAATTTTCAAAAAGATCATTAAATATAATCTAAACTCTTGTCTTCCAGCTTTGGTCAGGTTGAAATTAATAAGTAATATTTGCTGTAATTACTGTTCTCAAAATTTCTATATTGATTATATCCACAAATCATTCTACTTTAGAGCTGCTCTGTGGATTACTAGTTGAGATTAAGACTTCTTCTATTATTGATTCTGGTTTTTGAGGTATTTCTAAAGTTATACTGGTGTTAAATTATCTTTTAGTAATAAAATCATATACTATCTTCTGATTACTATCTTTAAGTATTAATTAATCTTCTTGAATTTGTAAAGTTTCATTAAATTTATTTTCTTTTAATTATTGATAAAGGATCAAAATATTTTGAATAAAATTAAAGTTATCAAAAAGAGTATTTATCTTTAAAGAGTTAAATATTAACAAGAAATTAAGCTATTTAATAAGGATATTAAAATAATTAAAAATGATAAAAATTTAAAGAAAATATCAAAATAAAAGTCCTATATTTATAAAATAAAATTTTTTAATAAGTGATCAGTATATATGTATATATGTATTACTAAAGAAGATTTGTGTAAAATTAAGAAGTAAATAAATAAATATTATGAGACTAAAAATCTATTCTTCATTTTCTTCTTTTGCTATTGGTATTTCCATATATTTAATAATTATTCTTGACTCAAAGTATTTATTTCTATTATAATAACTTTTTAATTGAGAATCATTAAAAGTTTTGCATAATAATTGATTATATTGATTTTACAATTTGTAAGCTCCATTACCAAGAGTTTTATAAATATAAAATTATTCTGAACTCAATTGTGACTGAAATTTATTTCCATGAGTAATATATTATTTTATATTATATACTAAAACTTTATTATCAATTTTGAATTATATGATTCTTTATAATTTTGAGTTATATCTTCCTTTTATTTATTATTGCTATCTTTTGATTCAATTTTGTATTATATTAATATCATCTGATAAGTAATAGATTAAGTAATCTGATATTTCTTTCATAGATCAAGAAAAAAGATTCATACTTGATAATATTATTTTGAAGTATTCTGTATGTAAATAATATTAATAATATATATATATCTTATTGTTCATTTAATATAATACAATATTTTTGAAGTATTCTACATAAAGTTCTTTTAAATTATTCTACTACTCCATTAATCTGTGTGTGATATGATAATGAAAACTTGTATTTAATTCCAAATCAAGTGATAAGTTCTTCAATTACTTGTACTATGAATTCAATTTCTTGATTAGACTATAATTCTTTAGAATATTCATGTCTATAAATTATTTCTTCAAAAATAAATTTAGTAATTATACTAGTTTCTTTATTTGGAATGGCTTTTGCTTCAGACTATTTAGTAAATAGATCTATTACTATAGCAATATATCAATTTCTTTTCTTAATTACTTTACAAGGACCAATAAGATCAATTACAATTCTATCAAAAGGCTATCCAACTTTAATAAGATATAGAGATTATTTTGTAGTTCATCTACTAGTTCTTTGATAAGTTTCATAAGATCTAATAAAGTTCTTTATATCTATTTTCATTCTATTCCACTAATATCTAATAGCTATTCATTAATAAATTCTATAGAATTTAAAGTATCCAGCAAGTAAATCTGAATGTATACTAGTTATTACTGCTTCAATTTTATTTTTTTTCAATACTTGAAGTGATATAATAGACTTTCTTCTTCTATTTTTTTTATAAAGTACTCCATTAATTATTAAGAAGTGTTTTGATTACTGATAAATTTTCTTTTGCTATTCTTTAGTATATCTTACAGAATAACTTTCATTTTCTAGATATCTCATTAGGTCATAATATATTGTTAAATTCATTATGTTAAGTTAATCAGTTTTGAATAAGTCATTTAATTAGTTATCCAGTAAAAATTATTTTAATTAATTAATTAATTAAGTAAGTTTAATATTCTACTCTTGTGAATATATTCTTGAAAGTGTATTCACATTTTGATTAGTCTTTCCAGATCTATAAGTGATAATAAAATTGCATTCTATCATAGTCATTATCCATTTTGAGATTCAGAATTCAGGATTAACTTATTTAGTAAATAGTTAATAGAGTACATTGTGATCAGTAATAATTTCAAAAAGAGATCTAAAAAGATAATATTGAAATTGTCTAACAGTTCAGACTATAGCCAGAGCTTCTTTTTCAGTAATATTATAATTCTTCTCTATTGATTTGATTGAAATACTTATATAAGCTATTACTTGTTCTCTTTCCTTCATCATTTTTTTAAGATAATACTATATCAAGTCCAGAGTTAGAGATGTCAGTATAGAGATAGAATTCTTTATAAAATGAGGATAAATTAAGATCAGGATGGAGATGAGTTTCTTCTTTAAAGTCTGAAATGTATTCTCTTGATCTATAGTCCAAATGAAAATAATATCATTCTTTAAAAGTTTAAATAGAAATGCTACTATTTGTGAGAATTCTTTAACAAATTTTCTGTAATATCCAGCTAATTCTAAGAATGATCTAAGCTTCTTGATATTTATTGGTGTAGAAAATTCTTGAATTTATTAAATAGTTGAGAGATCAGGTGAAATTCCATCTTGAGTAATAGATATGTTCTAGGAAGGGTAAGTTATCTCAAGTAAAGTTATATTTTTCTAAGTTGAGCTTTAATTTAGCTTCTCTAATTTGTTAAAAAACTTTTTGTAGATATTTTAGATATTCTTTCTAAGTTTTTGAGTATATATTTATATCATCAATATAGATTATGACAAATTTCCAATTATAGTTTCCAAGTATACTATTCATAGCTTGTTAAAAAGTTATTGATATATTATAAAGTTCAAAAGACATAACTTTGAATTTGTATAATTCTTCTCATGAAATAAAAACTATCTTTTCAATACTAAAAGATTCTATTTTAATTTGTTAGTAATCAGATATAAGATTTATAAATGAAAATCATTTTGCATCTCCAAGATTATCTATTATTTCATCAATTTATGATAAAGAGTAGATATCTTTCTTGATAAGTATATTAAGTTTTTTATAGTTAACACAAAATCATTTCTTGCCATTTTTCTTTACTATTATTATAATAGGTAAGGTTCAGAAACTATTAAATTTTTAAATAATATCTGTATCTAATATTTATTAAATCTTATCATATATAAATTCTTAATCAGATATAGTTGCTTTGTAAGCCTTTTAATAAATAGACTTTTCATTTTCAGTATTAATTGAATATTAAATAATATTAATTTGTCTAAGTTTATTAAGTTCTGATATAAAAATATTCTTGTATACTTGTAATAAGTTATGTAAGACATCTTGCTATTCAAGTATTAATTTTCTTTGTTCAACTACTTTTTTAATTTCTTCTTTGTCTAGAAAATATGTTTATATTTTATTCTTTCTAGTTGATCCAAATTCTTGAGTTTCATAAGATGATTTTTTTAACTCTTCTCTAGTATTTACAGATATCATTCCTTTAATTAAGACAAGTTATAAGAAGATTACTAGAGCAATTCATTCATTAGCTTGGATTTTATAAGATTTATTAGAATTATTATATAAAAGAATTTCTATATTTCCAGTATATCTAGCATAAATAGTTCTTCTTTTAACTTCTATTTCTTTCTTGGCTAGTGATGATCAAGATATTAGTTGACAAATAGTTTTTATAAGAACTTCAATTGCCAAATAAAGATTAATCATAATAGTTTGATGAAATTAAACCAGGATTACTTCTTCTTTAGCATATTTAAGATCAAAGCTTACATCATATTCATGAGCTCATTCAGATATTTTTTCATTATCTTTATTATTATAGATCTTGATCATTAAATTTACTAACTATTCTTTGAGTTTTTTTTCTTCTTCCACTTTATCTTCATAAACTCCAGATGCTATATAGTATTCATTTAAGATTTTCTTAATTGAATAATATTCACTATCTTTAGCTTTCTCTTTTTTTTTTAAGTCCAGATATTTTTCTTCTAGTGATTCTTCAACTTGTTCAGATTATACATAATCTTCACATATATCTAAATTATAAGAAATCAAATATTCATTATAGAGTTTTATATTAATATATTCTAATTGAGCCAGTTGTTTTCTTCAGGAGAGAGATAGTTATTGATAAATAATCAGGAAGATTTCTTGAGCTAATGCTTTTTCAAAATCATTATAAATAATATACTATATTTCTTCTTTTTTATTATACTCAGTGATATATTAGGCAAGTATTACTTTTTCAATTTTATTATATTATTGATAGATATTCAATAGGTTACCATCACTTCTTAATTTTCTGATAGTATCATTATTTTTTTGCCAATCACCATGATTAAATATATATACATATTGCTCAGTATAGTCACAAAAATATTTGACTTCATTATATTATCAGATAATTTCAAGAAAATATCTAGCTTCATCTCAAAGTTCATAGTAATTACAGATAGATAAGTTAAGTTATTATTGAGTAAAGTAATCAGAACAATATTACTTTTCAATTTTATTTCTATCTCTAGCTTCTAAAATAGTTTTACTATCCACAAAATATTTACAATGTGAATATTTAGCTATTCTTTTTTCTAGTTTTAATTTTTGTAGAGCTTCACTTTTAGAAAAGAATCTTTCTTTAATAATAGATATCTTCTCTAATTTTCTGATATATTCTACTTCTAATTATCAGTTTTTAGTTTTATTTTGGAATAAAATTATTGACAGGTTGTTTGAAGTATTTATCTTAATATTAATTCAAATAACTAAATCATTAAAACATTAAGGATATTTATATTTGGAAGTTGGTAATTTATAATGATATCAATAATTAGCTGCAGAACCTTTCCAGTTAAAAGTCTATTAAAAACTTTAACAGTGAGTTTGTTAAAATCTTCTTTCTAATTTTGAATATTCTTTCTAGATAAGAGTGATATTCTTGACTTATATTCCTTCTTTAAAAATTTTGATATTCCTGACTTTAGAAATTGAGTTTACTATAAGATAAGAAACTTTTTCAAAATTTACATTATTAAATTATCTGGATAAAGTATGAATCTGAGTTCAGAATTTATCAGATGATCAACAAAAAAAATTATAATTTTTTAAGTCTTGATCTTTAATTTTGAACTTATCATCTGTGATTTTACTTGAGAATATTTCAGAATTATTATTACTAATGATAGAAGCTATAACTAGCTGCAACTCTATTATAATTTTCTGATTGGCTATCATAATTCTATCACAATTCTCTGATTGGCTGTTACAAGCTGTAATTAGTTAAGAAGTTATCTTTAATTATTACTATCTTCAGATTAAGCATTATGTTATCCATAAATGAATTTAATTAATACTCTTTCTTTCTCTCCATTCCAATTAAAGATTATTATATTTTTCTTTAAATCAATCTTTGTATTGATTTTATTTAATCAGTCTATTCCTACTATAAGACTATAGGTTTGAGCTTCAGTAATATTCACTTTTACTAAAATTATAATTTCATTAATGATGATAAGAAAGTTATTAATTGCCTTTAATAGTTATTTTAAATATTCATTAATATCAAATATGAAGATATTTGATTTTTGTTAAATCTTTATTCCAAGTTATTTAAGAAATTTATGACTGATAACATATTCTAATGCTCTATTATCAATAATTAAGTCTATAGGGATCTTTCCAACTTTAACTTCACATCAAGCTGAGATTATTTTAATCTTTTAAATGAACATTATTTTTCATTTGAGTTTCTTCTGTAGTTTCTTTTGATATTCAGATTCTTTATTCAGATGAAGTCTTGATAAGTTGGATAATAGTAATATTGGCTTTCTGAAATACCAAGTCTTCAAGTATATTATAAGTTTTTGCTTTCTTAACTAGAACTAAAAGATATACTCTTTCTTTTTTTTATTTCTTCTTTTTCAAGTTGATTTTGTCTTCTTCTGATATTTCTGATAAAGTTGGATAACTTCATTTTCTTTTTCACTTTCTTCTTTTTTTTTGATAACTCTAGCTCATTTTCTTTCTTCAGCTAGATAATTATAAGTTACTAGTAAAGAGAAACTGAATTAAGTGGATAAATTACTAGATGAATCCTTGCCAAATACTTGTAAAATAACTGTCAAATTCTGAATTTAAATGAGAAGAGAAATAGTATCTAGATTTTATAAATTATTAGATTGCTAATTATTACTTTAGATATTCTAGTTTTGCTAATTATTATTATTATTATTATTATTTTAATTTTGACTATTTCAAGTATTCTGATTATTAGACTATTGATTTACAGGTTGAGAGTTATTTGGACAAACTCTACTGACATGTTCTTTTTCTTTATAACTGTAACAGGTAATAGTAGATTTGTTGTTTGACTGATTTTTTTATTGATTATTATTATTATTCTGATTATTGTATCTTCTGTCAAACTCTACATAGTCTAAATTATTAATTAGATCTTGCAAAATCTTAACTAAAGCACATCATTTACCAGTTAGCTGAGCTTAAGTTTGGTGACAGGTTTATTTAAGTACATCTGAATCAGCTTCTTCTACATTTTTAGCAGTTTTAATAATACTTTCTATAGTATCTTCAACATTCAAGTTAACATATTTTTGAATTTCAGATTTAAGATTTTTCTTGAAAATTCAAATTATATATTTTTTTGGGTAGGTCCATTCTGAATCTACTTTACTTTCTAGTTCTATAAATTAATTAATATATTCTTCTACTATTCCAGTTTATTTCAAGAATTCCAATTCATCTTGCTATTATTATACCTTATGAAATGAATAAAATTTAAGAATAAATTGATAAGAGAAATCATGTTCATTATGATTCTTAGTTGTCTATTCATTTAATCTAAGGGTGTTATTCATAGATCACTGATCAAACCAGACAGTAGCTGGTCTCTCTAGATATCCTTTTACTATCTTGATTTTTCTGTCATTAGTGATTCCATTGGCTTTGATAGTTACTTCAAAGTCATATAAGTATTCAATTAGATTCTGATCATTACTCTTAAATTTACAAATTGGAATAAGAATCTTCTCTATTCTCTGGATCTTTATGAATCAAGTTAATTATTCAAGAGCTTGAATAAGACTATCTATTTTATCTGACATAATTATTTCTTCTTTAGGATTTTTGAAGTTGGATTTGTTTAATTATAACTATTAATTCTTCTGGATCTTTTGGACTACTATTTTCATATTCTAATACTCTTATCAAGAAAGATATCTATTCTTTATTACAAATTAATGAAATGATGAATAATCTTAAAGATATAAAATAATTTTTATCTATAAATCTTATATTTGATTATTGACAAATCAAAATAGAACTATTTAATATTAAAAAAATAGTTTTTATTTCAAGAGAAAAATTATATAAATTCAAGATTATATCTTTTGAACTTTATAATACACCAGTAATTTTTTAACAAGTTATAGATAGTATACTTGGAAATTATAATTAGAAATTTGCTATAATCTATATTAATAATATAAATATATATTCAAAAACTTGAGAAGAATATCTAGTATATTTACAAAAAGTCTTTCAATAAATTAGAGAAGCTGAATTAAAACTTAACTTAGAAAAATGCAACTTTACTCAAGATAACTTACTTTTCCTAAAACATATTATAATTCAAGATGAAATTTCATCTGACTTCTCAACTATTTAATAAATTCAAGAGTTTTCTATACTAACAAATATTAAAAAGCTTAAATTATTCTTAGAATATTAATAAATTTGATAGATATCAGATCAGCAATAATCAATAAATATGCTAATCATTACTGATTTTTTGATTAACTGATCAAAAATCTATGCAAAACTCTGAAAATAAAAATTTTAGAGAAGTATAATTCAAAGAAACTGTAATAATTAGTATAATTACAGATCATTATAGTTTTTTGGACATAAATTAAATAGATAATTAATAAATAGATCAATTATATGCATTATCATTTATTTTTTTCTTTGAAATTTACTATAAATATAAATTTGACTTTAAAATTCTTTGTCTATTAGTTTTTCAAAATATATATTTATTTAATAAAAAAAGATTTTTTTTGTCAAATCTTGGCATAATATGTACCTCTTGATCTATAGATTCTATTAGAATTATATTATACTCTTTAGTATAATATAGATGAGGACAACTGTACTTTTCTGACTTATTTGGCATAATATTATATCAACAAATTATAGCAAGATTATATAGATCCTTTACTAATTCTTGAAAAAATCATAAAAAGAGTAGTATCTTTTAGAAGAAAATGCAAAGATTAATTTATTCAAAATTGCTAAATTTGAAATTATATTTTATTATTCTTCAAGTTGTATTTATCTTTCCATACCAAGTATTTTCATCTGATCTATAATAATTTTGATCTTTAGCTGAAGTTATTATAATATTACTGAACTACTCTTTATCATGAAAATTTCTAGATGTTCTCAGAATTTTACTACTTTTCAAATAAACTATATTATAAACTTTTATATAAAAGTTTTCACTTTTGAACTCTTGTAATAATGTATTAAAAAATATATCTAATATAGTAATTATATATAATAATTCTTCAATAAAGTTTGAATATAGTGGACTCTTCAAATTCTTTAATGAAATCACTTTTACTTTGATAATATCCAAAGATGATTTCTATAATATCTTGCTAAATTTTGTAGTTTTATAATAAACTGTCTTACTTATTATTAAAGTCAATTCTTTGTGCTTTACCTATAAGTATAGTTTAGAATTTATAACAAATTGATTACAATTAACATACTTGACTTACTGCATTTATTATTTACTATATAGTATTTTTTTTATTTAATAACTAGTACAGATTTTTCATATACAACTTGTAAAATATTTTATATATTTCTATCAAGAGATCATTCAAGATATCATATTTACAAATTATCAAAATTATATAATAGTGCTAACTATGCAATTTAGAAAAGCTACATTTCATAATAGATAGTAATAAGAAGATTCTCTTAAATTCAGTTGATCAGTTGGTAATGAGAACCTGTATTCATTTTTAAAGTCCATTATTAGTTCTTCAAAGTTTAATTAATTTTACTTTATTTTATCTTAAATTCTTTTAGATTATTTTCAGTAAATAACTCTCATCTACTTATTATATATATTCTACTAAACTTTGCATAAAGTATGCAGAGTTCATTACAAATTATATTATTCCATGTATTAAAGATATTGTCTAATATAAAAAGAATAATTTTTATAATATATCAATAGTTTATAGCTATCATTACTTTTATTTGACCCATTTTATTAAATAACTTTAATTTAGGAAAGCTAGAAATTTAATGAAGGTGACTATCAAAGTTGTTTAGTAATTTCATTTCTTTAACTTCCTTCAAAATATCTTGAATGAAGTTTAATTGATATTTGAAGAGATCAAGATCAATATAATATATATGATTAGATAAGCAAGCTTTATAAATATTTAAGTTTCTATAATAATTTAATAATTTTAATTTAATTATAACTCAAAATTATTTAAAAATAATTATAGAAGGATTAGTATTCAAACACTTATAAGAACTTCTAGAATGTATTTTCAATATTATATATGGAAAAATTCTTGTCTTGATCTTTATTTATAATCTGTTACATATTTTCTGATATTCTAAGATTTATATTCTCTAATGCAAGATTTATATTATTAAGATTATAATGCAAAATTATGCAGATGTGATATGATATTTTGTATCTTGCTAATTTATATATTGTGATTATATTATCAGCTTCAAGCATATCCATGAGAAAAACTGAAATATATACTATAAAAATTACTGGTTATTTCTATATTCCAAAATACAATTCATTAGATTTTTCCACTAGAGAACCAAGCATAATTTTAAAGTACTTGTGATATACTTCATATTGCAAGCTTTGAAATTTTTATTATTGAGTCTTGAACTTTGGGCAAAAAATCTAAAAGAACTTTAGCTTTTGATTTATTTCAAAGCTAATTTGAGAAGTTGTTAAGTATTAAAAATACAAGATATCCTAATATCTTGCTAAAATTATCAAAGATAGTGGTATCTGAATATAAATAATCAATAATAGACAGTATAATAAAGAAAGTATCTTTTCAGTCTCATGTCACTAATCACATTTATACTATTCTTTAAATATTCTTATTTCAACTTCACCTTCCTGGTAATTACTTAATGTTTATTGATTTGTTGATTTTATTAATGATATTATAGTAATTGAAAACTTACCATCTTCTTCTTTTTTAGAATGTTCTATTAGTTAAAATTATTTGTTATTCCTAATTATTATTAAAGAATTTGAATGACTCAAAAAATTGGATGATAATAAAGAGTAAAAGTAATATTAGAAAAAGTTTCAACAATCTTTTCTTTGAAGTTAATCAAAGATAATTTTATTTGATCAAAGTAATCTTTTCCACTTTTTGTGAATTTTAATAATGGTAATTCCTTTAGATTACCATACTTATTAAAGAATTTAATTATTTTATCTCTGATCTTGTTTGAAATATTATTCTTTATTATCAATTTCATAAAGTCATGATAAATATCAATAGATTATTATATTAAGTATTCTAGTTCAATTTTTTCTTTGATAATCTCCAATGCATTATTCAAAGTTGTATCTTGAAAATCTTCAGAATTAAAACTAGTGTCAGTATCTACTAGTAGTAATTCTTTAAAACTTTCTTCTAAAATCTCTTTAGCAACTTTCATAGATAGTGTTATTTCTTTAGCAACTTTCATAGATAATATCAGTTCTTCTTTAATATTTAGAGGTAATATCATTATTTTATTGCATTCTACTAATGTTATTAGAAGAGATAATCTTATAATCAGTATATTTTACAAATCTGCATTATGCTCTGATTTTTGTATTGACTAAGATGATTGTGATCTTTGCAAGATATAATCTGTTAGTTAAGAAATAGTTCTTCTTCTGTAATATATTGTATTGACATGTTGTGTTAGTCCACTAAAAGTTATAAAATATTATTTGCAAATTTGACAATAATATTTAGCTATTGAATAATGAATTTTTATCAAAAGTTAAGTAAATTTATATATTAATTAAAGAGGAATAAAACTTTAATTTATTTTCAAGTATAAAGATTTTCTTAAATATATTTTAAAGACTGATTCCTAAATCTCTTGTGATGTATTTAGAGAGATTTTCTGTATTTTAGAGATATTATCATTATCAATAAATAAGTTTTTTCTTCATATAACAAATATTAATGATTTATTAAAGTTATATAGATAATGGCTAGTATTATAATATTGATATAATATTGATAAGAACAGATAAAGTATATCACAGATTTTTTTATAGTCTGATAAAGTATGATAGTTATAGTGACCTATTATATAAATAACAGATCATTTCTCTATTTTTTTATTATTTCATTCACTACTATATTTCTTTTTTATTCACTACTATTATTTTTTAATAATTATATTCAAATATTTTTATAAATTATCAAGATGATCTAAGAAATCTTCCAAAGATAGTTTTTCAGAATCAACTAATATAAAGTTATTCAATACAGAGCAACTAGAAACACAGACTTCTGACTAAATAAAAGATCTATTTAGTTATATAGTCATGAAAAGTAGGCAAGATCTTTTAAAGTTTTTTTGTAATTGTAAAGATTATAAGAATTTTCTAATTAAATTTCTTAATCTTACTTCAATAGATTCAAAATTCTGATAATCAACTCCATTTTCTTTTATATCTGTTGCTTCATCTTCATAATCTATTTTTTTATCTGCTATTTCACCTGTTGCTTTACCTGCTGCTTTATCTGCTACTTTATCTGCTACTTTACCTGCTACTTCACTTTCACTAGGTTAATAAACTAATATCTGTAAAAAACTATACAGAGATATTATAAATAAATATTTTTGCTAATTTCTTTCTATTATATATAATAAGTGATAAAAGCAAGCATAAAAAAATTATAGATCTTACTATGATTTCTTTTCTTTCATCATCTTATTCTTCTATATATCAATTTGCTCTATTTAATTATTTATTATTTAGTAATGATATAAAGATTAATAATATTAATATTACTGTAATAACATAAATTTCTTTAATTTCATAATTTTTCAAATATAGAAAATTCAACCAATTAATTGATTTTTAGAAGATATGTAATTTCAAATAATATAATTAGTATATTAATTATAGATTCAATTATGATTCAATAATATTTTTACAATATTCTTGTAATATTTTTGTAATATTCTAAAATTATCAATGAATAATTAGTTCCAAAATCAATAATAATTCACAAATAGTTCAATAATGGTTCAGAAATACTTTAGAAATGGTTCATTAATGAATTTTATTATAACAATATTAGATTAGTTATTAATAATTATAGTATATTTATCTTTTATCTTGCAGATCATTGCTGCACCATATACTGTGTCACATGTGACTTATTGCACCACAACAATCTGATCATGCCAAGAAAAGTTACCTAATTATTTTGAGTTATTTTAGCTATAGATAGTTTCTTAGTAGAATTTCTCTTTTCTCTTATTCTACTAATTTAGCTAGTATAT
>CAJVPS010002175.1:0-13037 GCA_910591765.1 Ambispora leptoticha | reverse complement strand
TAATATCCTAAAGAATATATCTACAAACTTTCGTGAGTTTTGGATACTTCATTATTAAAATATAGACGAAAACGTTATGCGCCACTACTTTTGCCGGGGACTGTAATATTATAAAAAAATATAATTTAACTTAATTTAAATTTGAATTAAACTTGAATTTATATTTTTAATTTAAATTTTAAACTTTAACTAAACTTGAATAAAAAATTTTTAAACTTAAATTTGAATTGAATTTAAACTTAAAATTTTATTTTTATTTAATTTATTTAAATATAATAGCTCTTATAATTATAAAATCAGAAAATTAATTTTATTAATAAAATATAATAAAAATTAAAAATTTTCTCTTTATATTAAACTTTATAATTTTATTAAAAAATAATTTTTATTTTTATATCAAAATAAAATTTATAAGTTATAATTTAATATATAATAATTATTAAAAGTAATATAATACTTAAATTTTTTATTAAATATTTTTATTTAAATAATTATAATTTATAATAAAAATATAATATAAATTTATAATATTAATATTTTATTTTAATAAATTTATAATTAAAAATAAAATCATAATATATTTATAATTATTTTATATAATTATTATTAAAAATTATTTATATTAAACTTTTTAAAGTTTTATATTTTAAAATTCTATTAAGTTCTTTTTTTTCTTATTTTTAAGTTAAAATATATAATTAATTTATAAATAAAATATATATTTTTTCTTATAATAAAAGTTTTTGATTTTATTAATAAATATTTTTTATTTTTAACTTAAAAAATAACTAAAATTTAATATATATTTTTTTCAGATTTTTTATTAATAACTTATTTAATTATATATAAAATCAATTAATTTTTACTAATAATTTTAATTAAATTTTTTATATATAGATGATTATTTATATATTTAATTAATTAGATTTAATATATTATTATATAAATAATTATTATATAATAATAATTAAAAATAATATAATACTTAAATTTTTTACTAATTATAATTAATAAAAAATTTAAGTATATATTATTTTTAATTGTTATTATATATACTCCTATTATAATAAGATTTTTAGTTATATTTTAATTAATATTCTCTTTGTATTTTTATTTATATTATTTTTTATTATATTATTATTTATTAAATTATAATTAGTTACCCTTTAAAAATATAAATTAAGTTAATTAATTTATTTAATTATATATATTTTAATTATAGAATTATTATTAATTTATTCACTTTCATAATTATTTCTATTTATTATAAATATATTCTTTCTATTTTGTAAAATAATAAATATTATTCAAATAATAAAATTATAAGTTTATAAATTAAAACTATTTGTATTATATTTTATCTTGTTTACAACTATTAATAAAAAAATCTTATATTATTAATTAATTAATTCTATATATAATTAGAAGTTACTAGTAAAAAATCTGAAAAATCTAAAAAAATATATTAAACTAGAGAATTTTAGTTATTTTCTGAACTAAAAATAAAAAATATTTTTTAATAAAATTAAAACTTTTATATATAAGAAAAAATATATATTTTACTAATTATAATTAATAAAAAATTTAAGTATTATATTATTTTTGATTATTACTATAATTTATATATTCAAAAAAAATATATAAAAGAATTTTTTCTCAAATTAAAATAAATAGTTTTAATTAAATTATATAAAAAATACAATTAAAAAGTTTATTATTATAATAATATTAATCTTTTGATTTCTTTTTTAATTATATTTATACTCTTTCTTTTACTTAGTTTTATTTTTTTTAATTATAATATTATATTAATTTTGATTTGAATTTTTGATTTTGATATTTATATATTTTATTTAATATTTTTAATTTATTATATTCTTATAATTTTAATTTTTAATTAATTAATTTAATTTATATTTTAATTAATATTAATTATCTTATATTCTAATTTAGTTTTTTTTAATTAATAATAATTTTACTTATTAATTATTATAAAGTTTTTGATTTATTTATATTTTTCTTAAATATTAATATAAATCTTAAAAATTTTTATTAATATTTATATTTTTTTTATTTAATTAGTTTAATTATTTCTTTTCTAATTTTATATTTTTTATAATAATTCTTAGTAAAATTTACTATTTAAAATCATTATAATAATAGATTTATATTATTAATTAATTATATTTTAATATAAATTATTTAAAATTAATAATAAAAAATTAATAAATAAAGAATTTAAAAATAAATAATAATAATTATATATATATATATATTAATAATTCTTAAAATTAAATTAAATAAAATAAAAGAATAATTTTTTAAAAATAATAATATTAATAATATAAGAAAAAAATTTAAAATAAATTTTAATAATATTATAAATAATTAAATGAAATTTTAATATCTTTTTTAATAATAAATAAATATTTAAATAAAAATATTTCTAATTATTAATAATAAATTTTATATATATCTTTGAAAAAAAATTTTATTATAAAAATTTTAATATAATAAAAATATATTTTAATATTAATTAATTAATAATATTATAGATTAAAAAATAAGAATAGAAAGATAAAAAGTTAAATTAAATAATTTATATAAAATAAATTTATTAAAATAGTTTAAGATTTTTGTATAAAATTTTATAAAAATTATATAATTATATTTAAAAAATAAATTATTAAAATAAATTATATAATTATTTTAAAATAATAATAAGAATTTATAATAAAATAATAAAATTTAATATTAAATAATAAAATAGTCAAAATAAAAATTTTAATATTAAAATAATAAAATTAATATCAAATAATTTAAAAATAATTCAATAACTTATTGATAAGTAGTAAAGTCTTAATTTATTAATCAAATAAGAAATAAAACTATTAATTTTATTTGATATAGAAATAAGAATAAATTATAATAAGATATATAATTCTTATTAAATATAATAAGAATTATTATTTAGTAATAAATTCTTAAAAATTTATTTATATAACTTATAGCTTTATAAATAAAAAAAGTTGAATTTTATATTTAAAAAATATATATTAAAAATTTATTCTTTTATTAATTTCAAGAAATTTATTAAATAATCTGTTATTAAATTTATTAAATAATCTGTTATTAAATTTATTAAATTTAAAATATATATTAAATAAAATATCTTCTTATTCTTTTCTTATTAAATTATATTATTAATTATTCTTAAATATTTCTTATTCTTTTTCTTAATTATTATTTAGAAATTTTTTATTAGAATAAATTAAAATAATTAATTAAAAATCTTTGAAATTTATAATAAAATATTTTCATATTTATAATATAATATTTAAATTATTATCTTGCTGAAAAGCTCTAATATTTCTAAATATATTTTTAAAAAGATAGTTATTTAAAATCTGATAATAAAGTTTCCTGTTTATATTTTAAGTAAATATATAAAATCTGATTGTTTCATATATGTAAAATATATTTTATATATAAATTTTTACTAGATATTTTGGCATTCTCTTCTGTAAAATTTATAAATACTTTTATATATTTTGAAATATTTGAAAAGTAATTTTATTTGAAAATTCCACATTTTTTCAGTTTTGTCTAATATAAATAATTGTCCAATCAACATGATATTGATATTTTTTCTGAAAATAAAGTTTTTGATATTTTTGAATAACATTTCAAATTTAATGATTAACTGTTTGTGCTGAAATTTAATCTTAAAATTAAGTTTTTTATAATTTCATCACAGATAAGATATCTATCATTTTGAATAATTCTTCTCAATACACTTCAATCTTGAGATGGGATATCCAGGATGAGTAATAGATTCAAGTTTATTGTTTTCTTTTAGTTGAGCAACATATTTATATGCCGTAGAAAGGGAACACTATTTAGTTTTGCTAAAGTTGACATATCATAGACATCACACTGCCAAAGCTCATTGATGATTGTATATCAGTTAACAGGTGAGGTTTTTCCATTTTATAATAAAAAAAGAGAAACTAAACAATATGTGTGTATTTTTTTTTATGTAGCATTGATTAACAAACCTGCATAAAAGTTTGGTGCCACATACTGGACGTGGACATGTTTTCTATTAGATTCTCGTTATGCATGTACATACAAGTATATGGCGAGGAACTGTAAGAGTTAAAATAATTTTTATTGGTTGATTTTCTTCAAATCACACATTGCCTGTTTCTCCGGCGTTTGAGGGTATCCTATATAAACAGTTTTTGTCATAACAACTACTGTGAATAAGCACTTCCTTGAAATAAGAACACCGGCCCGCATTATAACCATTTTGACCAGCAATGTTAATTTGGCTAACCCCCCCCCGTTGCAAAAAAAGGATGCTTATTCACCGAATTTTACGGTATCTAAATTACAAATCGTTTGCTAAGGTTCGCGAGTTATTAAGGTAAAAAAATTTTTAGTAAGAATTTTCACAAAAGAATATCTATTATAAAAAAAATTAATGTAATGAATTTTAATGTAACGATTGTATTGAGAGAAAGAAAAAAAATTATTATATACGATCAGAAAAATGAATTTTTTTTTGTAATAATAATTTAATTATAATCACGAAATAATGGGATAACGCACAAAGAATTTTGATAAAAATCTTTTAAAGATAATCTAATTTTAGTAGAAATTTTCTTACTTTCGAAAAGCGGCGTTAATTTTGATACTAAGAAGTAGGAATTTCTGGGTTCTACGTGTAAGTGTTACGGGACAAATGATACATTATTAATAGGAGTAGAAACGTCGTATCATTCCAGAATATTCCTTAATCACGTGACTTTTCATTGCTACGGCAAAATTACTAAATCTTGAGATAACGCGTATGTATATTTTATACATACAAGTTGATGTGGTGTGGATATGTATTTGTTTTATGTCTCCACCACCTTATCGTTTATATGACTCAAAATTGATTAATATTAAACTTTAGACAATTATTATATAAAGGATTTTATTTTTTTAAAAAACATATTTAATAATTATTTATCCCTCCACTTATAGCAATCGTTCAATCGTACACTACACGAACAAACATTAAACCAGTTATGTATGAAAAAAATTCTATCAACATAGAATTATTAAATATATATAACTATAAGAATACAGATAATATACATATGTACGTAATTAATAACATATAATAATAAGTTTGGCATTGGCACTTGACCACGGCAAACCGACCAAACTCGCACAAATGGCCAAGTGACAACACTCTATTAATATATATATAATTATATAACGATTATGATGATGATGATGATGATGAAGAATATAAATGATGAAAATGTTTAAATATACAATAATAAAGCCAAACCTCTTTATATAAAAATAAAGATGTCTAATATAAGAATGCTTATAGAGGTTGGCTATATATATATATATATATATTAAAAAAATTATAAATTTTTAGAGATAAGAAATATAATATTATAAATTGTTAGAGATCAATAAATATAATATTATTTGATATTGTCTGTTTGAATTTGCTGGTTATTGTTTCGGGCGAAACTAGTTTCAAATTGGAATTTCGTGACTTATAGGAAGAACTAGTTTATCCCGGAATACTATTTCCAACTCGGTTAATTCGTGTTAATTCTAAAACGCTTTATATTCATTGTCCGAGATACATTCTCCAAATCCATAACTTTTACCAAATTTCGCTTGTGCTTGTGTGTGATCAAGCTTTGACAATTTTAAATACAACTGAAATTTTTGCTCATCCACAAATGTCTCATATCCTTGTTCATACAATGCTCTTAACTTATATGATGCATTGGCGTTTCCGGATTCTGCTGATTTCAAATACCACTCAAATGCTTTTTCCTGATTTTTCATAGTGCCTTCTCCATAGGCATAACAATTAGCAACAGAATATTGTGCTTCTGAATGTCCGTTTTCTGCCAAGGTTAAATAACACTTAAAAGCTTCTTCTTTATTTATCGATGTGCCAATACCTGAATAACAACAATGAGCGAATTTATATTGAGCATCAATATTCCCAGAATTCGCGGATTTAAGATACCATTCAAAAGCTTGTTTCTCGTTTTTCTCTATACCGGATCCGTTTTCATAACATTGAGCAACAGAATATTGTGCTTCTGAATGTCCGTTTTCTGCTAAGATTAAGTAACACTTAAAAGCTTTTTCTTTATTTACTAATGTTCCTATGCCTGAATAACAACAGTGAGCAAATTTATATTGAGCATCAATATTCCCAGAATTCGCGGATTTATGATACCATTCAAAAGCTTGTTTCTCGTTTTTCTCTATACCGATTCCATTTTCATAACATTGAGCAACATGATATTGCGCTCTATGACTTCCATATTCAGTTGCAACAACATACAAAGAATAGGCTTTTTCTTTGTTTATCGGAGTACCTATTCCCAATTCATAACAATGACCGAGTTCAACCTGCGCATCGCTAATTCCAAAATCCGCCACTTTCAAAAGTCCCTCAAGCGCTTTTCTCTCATCCTTTATTATCCCCCTTCCATATTTATAACACAATGCCACTTTATATCGGGAATAGACATAATTCTGTTCTGCAGACTTTAAATACCACTCAAATGCTTTCACCAAATTTTGATCAGTTCCCTTCCCCTCTTCATAGCATAATCCTAGATTGTATTGAGCGATAGCATTATCATAATACGATAAATTCAAATAGATCTCAAATGCTTTGATATCATGTCGCATATTTATTAGATCAAAGTTGCAATATTGACTGAGCTTTAATCGTGCGTTGGTATTCCCCGAGTCACCTGACCTTATAAGCCACTCTAATGATTTCTCTTTATCTATTTCAGTTCCTCTCCCACATTTATAGAATAGCGAAACATTATATTGCGCATTGGCATTTCCTGTTTTTGCTGATTTCAAATACCATGTAAATGCTCCAAAATCATTTTTTTCTGTTCCTTTTCCCTGCTCATAACATAAACCAATATTATATTGCGCTAGGCCATTTCCGGACTCTGCCGATTTCAAATACCATGCAAATGCTTTAGTATCATCTTTGAACATGTAAGCGTCATTCTGATATAATTTTCCAAGAAGTAATTGCGCAGTCATATCTCCGTGGTCTGCTGAAAATGAATATAGTTGAAAAGCTTTTTCAAAATTTTCATTCACTCTGATTCCATAATGATAAAAAAACCCTAAAAGTGTTTTGTGCTCAATGTTTTGTATATCTTCTCGTAGAAGAACGTCAAAATTCGACGAGTCGTGAATATTTTCAGTAAATTGTCTTAATTCTTCGGCAGTTTTATTCAAATCATCCCACGAATAAAGACATTGACGAAAGCGCACGAGTAGTTCTTCTATCAGATCCAAATTTTTTATTTTCTTGATGGGTGGCGGTTGTTCTGATGTATTTTGTTTTCGCTTGTCACTGTAAGCTTCGTACATGTTTTTTAGGAGTAAAATCAAGAGGATAAAAGTGGGAAACCATTAACATTGAAAAAAACTCGAGATGTTTATGCCCTTCCATGTGCGTAGGACACATTGACCTTCTGACTAACACAAAAATAAATGTACCACATTTGGGGAAGAACTCGGATCTCGCTTCCAGTATTTGTATGTCAATTTTGTATTACATGTACATATAAAATTCATTTACGCTTTACATGTACACCACTTATGAAACATATTTGTTGTGTTAATTTCAAAGATCGACTGTCATATCGATTTGTACATGTATGCTTTTATCAAAATGTTACATTTGTTCGAATTCAAAAACTTTTAAATGAGCCTAGACCCATAAAAATCTAAACATTATTCTCAAAGTTAATGAAATCATGCTTTCATGCCAACCAAGCGCTTCGAAAGAGGTACTTTGTGAAACTCGAAGAAACGTTACTTTTTCTGTGAACCGACCTGGTAAAAAAAGTTGAACACGAATTATACAATTTAACATACTGAAGTTTTATCGTCTCAAGGATTTATCAAAAACCTTTTACCAAACTTAAGAAATTATTATTGTCAGGTATGCAATATACATGTAATAAGGCAAATATTCTTTTAATTTGGTCTAATTAAATATAAATGTAAAGTCGTACCTCTCTATAGTATAAGAACAACCTCTTTATAAAAGGTTTTGAGAACCAAGTTAGTATATATACATGTACATGTATACTAAAAAAAAACACCTTTTCATAAGAACAAACTCTCAATAGGAACCGGATTTTCTGGCCCGACTGTGTTCTTATAGAGAGGTGCGACTGTATATTGCATGTAACGGTAAATGAAAGAATATAAACGCATGCATACATGTTACTGTAAATGGAAATTAAAAAAAAATTACGTAACTGCTGAACTACGTATTTCAATAATGAATAAAACACATGTATTGTGAGTTGTCATGAGTAGATGTACATGTATCAACCGCTCATTGACATTTATCCAATTTAAATTAACTTAGGTGAGTGAACCTCCATTAAGGTACATACTACATGTACGTTCACATCCTGGTTCAGTTCAAGCTCTAAAAATTTATTCTCCAAAAGTGCACACTCATGTCTAATTATAAACATGCTAAATGGGTATTTTTACCTCGTCAGTAACATACTGAATAAACATAACTTCATCATTTTTCCTCGATACGATACTAACAATCTTTCCGATAGTGTAAGAATGCGCTTATGAACTTTTAACTAATAGAAATGAAAGATTAAGTTGTACATGTATATGGAATCATAACACAACGAAAATATTATTGAATAATAATTGAAGTAAAAGTATAGTCAAATGATATTTATCATGACTTTTATGGCATGGCATTATACGAGTTTGAAGTTAAAAATTTTAACATCTACAATAAGCTGAAGAGGTAATCATCATTAAAATGATAATTACTATATTATATTCATTTTTGTGTTAACTATATACAACAAATAACTTTGCATAGAAAGATTTAAAAAGATAAGTTACAATTCTCAGATATTAACGCATATTATTGACTGATTGTATTTTTTAAAAATATGAAATTGAAATAAGAAACTTAAAGCAAGAAAATAACATTAAACTTTTATTATTAATTATTTTATAACTCAAATACTATTATTTTTGATAGCCTTAACAACTTCAGAATACATATATTCAGTTCAATATATAAAATTATTGAACTACATGTATGTATCAATAAAATCTTGTTCAATTTGACACAAAAAAATATTTGAAACAATTCTGAATTTGAACTCTAACCTTTTATGATTTTCCGAGAATTAATTCATGCACATGTATTACGTGTTTGAATTTGTCCAATCAGCGATGAGATTTCTCGTTGTCTATCAGTACTTTGGGGAAATTAGTGCATGTAAATGTACATGTCACCAAAAAACGTCTTCTTCATCTATGCAGCAAAAGCATTTGTGAATTTAGAAAATAATTGCATGATGCAATTATTCTTTAACTTGATATTGAGTTCAGATAATGTGTTTTTATCCGTCACACGATATTAACAAACTTAAAACCATAACATTAATAGTGCAATTTACTCGAACTGTTTACTATTCTTGGCATAGTCGTTGCGCACCCGGTTGTTGAGATAAGACAAATGAAGAGTTAGGGTCAATGTCAGTTTAGGTGTCAGTAATAGATTTAGGGTTTGATTTAGACGCTTGTTGAAAAAGATAGCTTTGTGAATTTCAAAATAGAATAGATTTAAATCGATGGGTGAGCTTAAATATAATTATTTCTTTTTTCTATAATTAAAAATACAATTGTTTATTAAAAAGTTACCCATGCTAAAAATACATACTTCGAAATCTCCTTGTTTCAATTTTCATAAAAGTATTATACGTGTCATTATCGGTGAAGAAAGCCGCAACTCCTGCAATTGTGTGATACTTATTCGTCAGCGGTATTTTGCATGTACATGTACTAAGTCGTAACTAGCCGCAAATATGTGACACTTATTGTCATTTATTCAGGGACAGTAATTATACATAACGCAAAGTAAAACACATAATGTGTACAAAAAAACAAGCTACTTTACACATATATAGCAATATCAGATGTAATTACTATTATAGTTATAAGTATAAAATATATTCTTTTAAATAGTTTATAAATACAACTATTATGTCATATTTAAGCTTAATGATTAACAATTAGACTATGAAAATTAAATTGATATATTTCTACCTATATCGTAAAATGGTAAGTAAATAAAATAATTTAGAAAGTTATTAATTACTACTTTTGTTATATTGACAAGAATCAAATTGATAATATATTTGTGAATATTTTTACTCATCTTTGACTAGTAGAACTATTAAGATATGATAGTATATATCTTGTCTATTCTAATATATCTAGTAATTAATATATTATAAAACTCAAATAAAATTTTATTTTTAATATTTTATCATCTGAAATAATTATGTAATTGATATTCTATAAATAAAATAAGTCTTCTTTTAATTTAAAGTATTTTATTTTTGCTTATTACTTTGATATTATACTATAATACTTCAAATATATTTTTGCAAAATATCTATCTTCTTTATATCTCTTAATTAACTCTTTTTTATTAATAAAATTAGTGATAATAATTATAATATTAACCAGGCATAGTTGATAAGAGAATGTATTTATGATAATATTATTTTTATTAGATTTATATTTTATTTCAAAGTTACTTGCTTATAGAATTTCTAATTAGCAATCTTATCTCTTGAAAAGATTATATTATATCTTGATATATTCAAAAAAAATATAATTTATGATTATTATAAACATTTGATCTTTTAAATATAATTTTAGAGTCTAATAGTATATATTATTACAAGTAATTCTTTCTTATAAACTGGATAGTTTTGTTCTGCTAGCAATAATTTTCTTAATTCAAAAGTTATAGATTAATTATTCTTATTTTGATTTTAATTTAATATAGTTTTAATAACAAACTCAGAAGTATTTGTAATAATTATAAATAATAGTTTAGAGTCAGATAATAATAAAACTAATACTAAAATGAGATATTATTTTAAATTTTTAAAAGCTTATTATACTTATATAAATTATTCATACTCTTTATCTTTATATAAAAGTATTATAAGTAATGATATTATAATTAAGAACTCTTTAACAAACTTTCTGTAATAGCTTATAAGTTCTAGAAAAAAGTAAAGTTCTAATATATTTATTAATATAAATTAATTTCTTATAATAATAATTTTTCTTTGATTAACTAAAATATTATTTATTAAGATGAAATATTCAAGATATTATTAAAAAATATTATATTTCTTTTACTTAACTTATAATTTATATTTATAAAGTATATCAAGTACTATCTGAAAATATTAAATATATTTTTTCTTTATTTTATTATAAATTAAGATATTTATTTAAGTATATAATTACAAATTTATCTAGATAATTATAAAAGTAATAGATATATTAATAAGATTAAATAGTAAATTAAGTATTTATAATAATTATAATGAGTTTTGAAAATAGATTTGTATATATTTTCTTAGCTATATGAATTTAATATTATTCTGAATATAAATTTAACTTTGAAAAATATTTTGAATCTGTAAGTCTATCTATAAGCTTATTAACTTTGATAAAAAATAGTAATTCTTAATTATAATTTTATTTAAAGCTTTATAATCAATATATAATCTCAGTATTTCTTTCTTCTTATATATAAATAAAACTAATATTCTAAAAGATAAGATATTAAAATAAATAAAATCTTTTTAAATAAAATCAACTAATTGCATTTTGAACTTATCTATTTATGCAAAAAAAAATCTATATATTAATTTGAATAATAAGTCAAAATTAGAAATAAGATCAATTTTATAATTCAATTACTTTTTTAAATAATAATTAATTTAATAAGATTTCTAAAAATATATTGTATTTTTTCTTTATTTTTAATATTTTGAATATTAATAATTTTTTTTAATTTCTTTATTTTTTCAGTATTATTAAGATATATTATAAAAAATTCTATATTTATTAACAGATTTATAATTTATTATCTTGAAATATAAATTAAATTATAATTAAATTCTATTTTAATTTTGTTATCTACTTAAATTTTGATAATTTTTAATCTATAGATGAAGATAATATTATTATTTTTTTAATTTATAATAGAATTAATATAAAATAATCAAGATTTTTTAAAATTAAATTATATCTTTGTAATTTTAAAACTTGTCTATTTATTTTATATATATAATATATAATTAATTTCAATTTATTAATTTTAATTATAATAGTGATTATAATCTTTTATTATCTGTAAGTTTAATTATAACTAAATTTATTTTCTGAATTTTTACTTTATTCTTTTATATAAACTTTTATTTATAAAGTTTCTTAAAACTTTGCAATATTTAAACTAACTTATTATTTACTTAATTATTTAATTTCTCATAATTATCTTTTAAATATATAAATTTTATTCTTTTATTTAATCAAAAAAAATTCTTCTTATAGATCTTCTATATTTATTATCTTGATCTTTAATTTTAAGTAGTAATTCTTTATAAAGTAATTAGATTTTTCATAATTATAATATTAACTTTAGATTTATTATCCTTTTATTAATTATTATTTTTTTTATAATAACTTTTTGCTTAATTTAATTTTATAAATATTAAATTATTATTTCAATAACTTCTATCTTAATATTGTAAATATAATTATATTTCTGAATTTGATATTATAATCTTATATAAATTTGATTTAATAAAGAAGATATAAATATTAGCAAAAATATTATTAAAAATATAATAATTAAAAAGTACTTCTAAGAGTAATTACAAAATCTTTTCATTATTTATATAATATATTATTACTGTAATGACATAAAATTTCTTAATTCCTTAATTTTTCTCTGGTTATGCAAAATTACATATTTTTATATTTTTCATTTATTTTATAAATATCCCTATTTTTATGTCATATATTACTATATTTATTATCACATTTCTATTTTTAAATATTATATTTTATTTAATATTTGGAATCTATATTTT
>CAJVPS010002174.1:0-13039 GCA_910591765.1 Ambispora leptoticha | reverse complement strand
CCAAAAAAAGATCCAAAATTATATCCAACTTCAAAATTACATCCAAGTCCAAAATCATGTCCAAGTCTAAAACCGTAACCAAACCTGTTGTAACTAAATCCAAGACCAAAATTATAACCAAGCCTAAAACCGTAACCAAACCTACTATAACTAAATCAAAACCTCAACAAACCTGAACTACTCGTGTAAAAGCAATTGAGTCCGCTCTCAAGGCACTTGCTAGCTCTGAAAAGCTTAGCATTCGGGAAGCTGCATTAAGATTTGATGTTGCTGCAACAACTTTAAGGCGTGCCATTAAAAATAATAGCTTGCCCAATCGTCCCGGTCCTTCAACGATCTTAAGCACCCACGAAGAAGAACAATTAGTAGGCTATTGTAAGAATATGCAGAGGTTAGGATTTGGCCTTACACGATCTGACGTAAACCATTGTGTGATGACAATTGTAAGAAGTAACAACCATAATCATCCTTTTAAAGATGGTAAGCCTGGTAAAGCCTGGTGGACACGTTTTATGAGAGATCATTCCGATTTGTCATTTCGTACACCTCAGGCTTTATCCGAGGCACATGCACAGAGAGCTAACCCGACTATAATTAAAGACCATTTTGACAAACTCAATAAAATAATTCAAGACAATTTACTTACCCCTGATAGAATTTGGAATATGGACGAAACTGGTTTCGTTATAACTCCAAAAGTCCAAAAAGTTCTTCCTAAGAAAGGCTCCCGTCAGGTCCATAAAGTTTCTCACGGCAACACACATGAACATATTTCTGTTGTCCCTATGATTTCGGCTGCTGGCAGCTACATCCCCCCATTAATTATTTACAAGGGTATTCGTGCAATTCCTAATTTGTTAAATGGTGCCTCTGCTAGTACTGTTATGGGTTTTACCGACACAGGGTATATGAAAGAAGAACTATTTCAAATGTACATCGAACATTTTATCAACTCTATTCCTCCTCGTCGTCTAGTTCTTTTAATTCTTGACGGTTACAAAAGCCACATAAACTATATATGCGTTAACTTTTGTAATGAAAATGGCATATTGCTATATGCGCTTCCTCCCCATACTACACACATTCTCCAACCTTCTGAGCTTCCTTTTTCTAAACTTAAAACGGAATATAGCAATGCTTGCAACAAAATTCATAATGACCATGGTGAGCTGGTAACAAAACACACATTCGCCAAAATGTTTGGACAAGCATTTACAAAAACTTACATACCTGAAGCAATTATTAATGCTTTTAGAGCTACGGGGATTTGGCCTCTTAATCCTAATGCTATTAATCCAGAACATCTTAATCCCTCTTTATCTACAGAACGAATTAATATTTTACCTTCATTCCAACAAACTGGTCAAGAACGTTTTCAAATGCTATTCCGTCTTTTCAACAAAATCCATATTCCTCTATCCCGTCATCTCAACAAAATCCATATTACTCTATACCGTTTTCTTAACAAAATCCATATTCCTCAGAATCGTTTTCTCAACAAAATCCATATTCCTCAGAATCGTCTTCTCAACAAAATCCATATTCCTCAGAATCGTCTTCCCAACAAAATCTATATCTCTCAGAATCGTCTTCTCAACAAAATTTATATCTCTCAGAACCATCTTCTTATCAAAATACATATTCCTCCATACCGTCTTTTCATCAAAGTCCATATCCTTCTCCTCATTCAATTCATATATCATCTTATCGACCAATTCATATATCGTCTTCTCACCCACTTCATTATTATTCTATACCATCTTCCCATTCAAGTCCTCAAACTAGTATTACAGGAGAAAATGAATTATTAAGGGTGGAAAATGATTCTTTAAAGCAAGAAAATACGTTATTAAAAGAAGAGCTTGAGACATTCAAAAATCCCGGTACCTGTTCTCTAAAATTAGCCCTTAAGTATCCTACTTTTCGAGCTCCAACAAAAACAAATGAATCAACATCCAATCAGCCAAAAAAAAGAAAAACCTTTCCCTTCGCTCGACTTCTTACTAATGAGGATACTCTACAAATGTTAAAAGAAATAGACGAGTTAGCAAAGAGTAAAGTAGAAAATGCAAAACGAAGAAAAGAGGAGGCGGCCCAAAAAAAAGCCGACAGAGAAATAAAAAAAGCACAAAAAAAGGCTGAAATTGAGAAAAGAAAAGAAGAACGTTTGCGTAAAAAAAAGAAATAACGATAACGTAATTCTTCATGCCGATCGTATTACAATATGGTATCACTAAAAAGATTCGCTTTTGATAAATTTGTATGTAAATTATCAATAATGTAATTTGCGCAATATGTAGATCTTAATACTAAACGGTGCGCCATAATACCCCCCAACCTAAAAAACATAACAGTTTTTAGATAGATTTTTGAAGTTTTTAAAGTCAAAAGTTTTTTTAGAAAATTTCGTTTTTTTTTGTTTGTCGACAAAGATTAAGTCGAATATTAGTTTATTTCAATAAAATTTTGGAATAATATTTTTTTCCAAAGAATTTTTACTATTAGCACTCTTAGGTGCGCCATAATACCCGTCCTGCCCTTATGTCTATGACTTTAATGGAAAGATATGCAAAAATTAAGGATAAAAAATTGAGTTATAGGTGGTATGTTTATGACTTTAATGGAAAGATATGCAGAAATTAAGGATAAAAAATTGAGTTATAGATGGAAAAAACAATATGAAAATATTAAACTTTTTAAGGAAACTTATTCCGATACTAAAAATCTTGATAAGTTACATAAAAAAGAATATGCGAGACTTTTGACTAATGCTTTACAAGACACTTTAAAGAATTGGGTAAAAAAGAAAAATAGTAAATTATTTGATACTAAAACTTGGAACGAATGTCAAAAGATATAAGTATTAGGTTTTTCTTGAAGACAATATTAAAGGTCATTATGGTACAACCGAATGATGCAGATAAGAAAGGTCAAGGTATTTCTGCTTAGCATACTTTAGGTAATAGATTATTATGTGCTATCGGTAAAGTTATTGCAGAATTATTACCTGATTGTTTTAGCTTTGAAAACTTGACTGTAGAGCAACTACAAGAAGTTAAAGATATTTAGGTTTTAACCTTTCATATGTATTAATAACGGTGTTACAGATGATGAATTGCATGAATTTGTAAAGGTCGAATTATTTTTAAAATACATTTTGGATGTATCACAATATGATAAAAAACAAGGCATGCCAACACAAATGTTAGAGGACATTTTAATCGATTTATTTTTCAGTAACAAAATTATGAGACTTTACAGAGAAATGCGTTGTTCTATGAAGATGGATGGTGAGTTTGTTAAATTCGTTAAAACTGGAGTTAAAGATTCAGGAGAAAGTATGACTCTTTTAATGAATACGGTACTGTTAATGTTCATTTTGATGTTTTTAATCGAATGGGATCAAGCTTCGATGCTTCTGTTGATGGGTGATGATGTTTTTTTTGCAAGCTAAAGTAATAAAAATGAGAAATATCTTGAAAATTCTAGACCCAAATTTAAGTTTAGTTATGAATGCAGATTACGATTTCCCAAAATATGGTGATTTTGCTAGTCAAATTATAACACCATGGGAAACAATGCCGAAAAATGGTTAGTAGGCAATATCATAAGAATGTTGAACATATCGACCCTATGGAGAAAATTAAAACGAACATGAAAGGTATTGAGAATTCTTTTTTGTATTGGTTACACTTTGAATATTTTCTTGTCTTTATACATTTGAACAAACTGCTTGTATCCATATTTAATGCTTACGACCAGTAGTTAAATTGCAGCAGTTGTAAAGTCTCTCCCTTTTTGTAACACCAGACATAATCTAGACTGGTTCAAGATCAAGGACCAAATAAACTTTTAGTCTCGGTTCAAAGACCGGTTGGGGCCAGTCTTTACTAGAACTGATTCAACCTATTTAGTAGACTCAATTTGAAACCCCAAATAGCAGCATCAGCCGTGACAATAAATGTTATTATACTCACTGATTGAAATAAAATAAATAACAGATATTTATGAACTTAAATAACTTATTTATAAGACATAAATTAATGAATACTCTTTATACTTACTGACTGTAGTATGTTAAATGAAATTAAATGGTAAAGATTCGTGAATTGAATCGCAGACTAAAATGAAATTAAATAGTAAATATTCGTGAACTTGAATATCTTATTTTAAATACATAGATTATCGCTCTTTCGATTTAATTGGATCGACTATCTTCATACTATTTTTTGGAGTCACATGAATCCGTGAATACAACATAGATACGTAGCCATTTTATGTTCGTCATATTTTGTGAAGCTTTTTTTATTGTTGGGGATGATGCTGAAAATTGGATGATCGTGAAATTCAAAATCCCATTGGCTGATCACCCTAACCCTAAGCGTTATTTTCACGACCATCTAATTTTCCACACATTTATTGATAAAGGGGAAATATATGAATAATTCTGTAATTAAAATGAGTCTCACGAAAGATGAAGTTGAAGTGACTACCATATTGTAATCACAGGATTCACGAGACTCAAAAAAAAAAAACTTATGAAGATCGTTGATCTAACTAAATCGAAAAGAGTAATAATAAAGCTCTTTATACTCATTCACTAAATTAACGCGAATAAAATGAAATGATGAAGCTGAGATTCATGTGATCTGCAATATAGATCATGGGGAATGTAACATTTAACACTTCCGACTCTAAGTCCTAGCTAAACCCTAAAACAAAGCAAACAAAAACACAAACTTTTTTATTTTTATATTTTAAATTGTTTCTTTGGTTTCGGTAAACAGATTCTTTTTTTTTTTTTTAGCAGGTGGGTTGAGTAAGTGGTTTTTTTTGGCGGATAGGTTTGATTAAAACATTCTTTTTTCACGGGTGTTTGGATAGGTAGTTTTTTTTCTTCAGTATAGCATTGAATAAGGTTTTTTTGAATAAGTGGTTTTTTGTTTTGACTGTTTGTTTTTTTGATGCATCTACCACGCAAATTATTATATGATATACAAAATGTGATGTTTTCTATTACTGTATTAACACACCTCATATTTACACAATCATGATCTACATTGCAGCCAATGTTCTTTATACTCACTAATAAAATGAAATTGAAGAGTAAATATTTATGAATCAGAACAGCTTATTTTAAATACTTAGATAAATAAATATTCTTTATACTCACTCACTAATGAATGAAATTAAATAGTAAATATTTATAAACTTGAATAACTTATTTTAAATATTTATGTTATTAATCATATAATAAATCCTTTTTATACTCACATACTGAAATGAAATTAAATAGTAAATATTTATGATACGTACGTAGCTTATTTTAAATACTTAGATTAATAAATGTTCTTTATGCTTACTGACTGAAACGAAATTAAAAAGTAAATATTCATAATTTAAATAGCTTATTTTAAATACTTAGATTAATAAATATTCTTTCTACTTACTAAATTAATGTAAATAAATAGTAAATATTTACAAATTTGAATATTATAAACCATTTAGAGACATCCAAAATCGCAACATACGTATCAATCATTGTGCGGATGATTTTGAAATTGGCTGACGCTAAAATTTGGTTTCAATTTGAAATTTAAACCCTGCTAAAACCCCACATACACTTTAATTATCAATTTTAGCTCAAAATCCTAAACAAAATAAAATTTAAATTTTCATATTAAAATAGGGCCAATTTTCAATATCAGCTAATTTTAGCATCAGCTGTAAAAATAATTATTTGGAAATTTACAAAAAAATATATAACTTTGTAGTCTTGATTAAGGTCTACAAAGTTACTTTTTTTTTGAGAGATATCATTTGAATTTTGAAATTATAAGTGGCACAGATTTGATGCGACTAGAATACTTTTGCGCTTACTATCTGTAGTACGTTAAATGAAATTAAATAGTAAATCGTTATGAACCTAAATAACTTATTTTAAATGCTTAGTTAAATGTTCTTTATACTTACTCACTAAAGAAACATGAATAAAATAAAATTAAATAGCAAACATTCATGAACTCAAAGAGTTTATTTAAATATTTAGTTTAATAAATGTTCTCTATATTTACCGACTAAAATGAAATTAAACATTAAATATTCATGAACTTGAACAGTTTATTTTAAATACTTATATTAATAAATGTTTTTTTTTAAATAAAACTAAATAGTAAATATTCGTGAACTCGAATAGCTTATTTTAAATACTTATTTTAATAAGTGTTCTTTATACCCACCGACTAAAATGAAATTAAATAGTAATTATTTATTTATGAACTCAAATGGCCTATGTTAAATAGATTGATAAAATCATTTTATACTCACACACTAAGAATAAATAAAATTAAATCGTGAATATTTATTAATTGAATAACTTATTTTAAATATTTAGATTAATATTTTTCTACTCAGGTTAAATTAACCGTATAAAATGAAATTAATAGTAAATACTCGTGTAAATTTTAAATAAATGTTCTTTACATTTACGAACTAAATATGAATGAAATCATATTGAGCCATATTATTAAAATAGAATTATTATGAACTATTGTAAATAAATGGTTTGGATGCTTAATATAATTATTGATCATTATACATACTCTCTAAAGAGTTGATTTTTTTTCAATTTTTAAAATTAAAATTGGAAATAACTTACTTGTTTATCCAATAATAATACTTATCTTTACTCTTTTCCACACCAACTCCATAATAATAACTAATGGCAGTTTTAAAAATTCCCACACAATTACCTGCCTCAGCCGATTTTAGATAAAATGTAAAGCTTTATATTTATCTATTCCAATTCCAAACCTAAAGAATAACAATAACTAACTTTATACTTTCCAAGAGAATTATTCATCTCTGCAGATGTTTGAAAATGAAGAAATGCCGTATTATTATTCTTTTCAACTCCAATCCCATGATCATAACAATAACCAAGCCAAAAATAATGCATTTGGGTCATTCATATTGGCCAACTTTTGACAGCCAATGGTATTAAATTCACCAAAATCATCAGTAACTTGGGCAATTTCATCTGATAAGGTCTTGTCTTTTATATTAGACATTTTGGATACGATTATATGTTACAGGAGAAGAAATAATTCGTCGAAATGTGAATGTAATACTTTGGTAAATAATATATCCTAAGTTTATATATCAAAACAATGTACCTAAAAATTATAGTAAGTACAATGAGCGTTATAAATTTCCAGAATTCGTACATACTATATACAATTCAAGTTTTTAATCAAAATAAAAAGTGATTCATGAAAATATTGTAGTTACATAACGTCAATTGTCTGCAGAAATGGAACCGAAAAATGGAAGTCAGAGACCAGCTCTCTGTCATTAACTCAAGGTCGATTAAGCAGTTACCGTATTCCTTCTAAAAATAAGCACCCCTGGTCTACTGTAACCGTTGATGGAGAGGCTAAGAAAACATTATAAGGCAATTTAACTCCAACGGTGTACGGAGAAATAAATATAAGGCGACTTGAAATTAAAACCTCGTTTAACGTTATCCCCCCCTCCACTTACAGGTCTCCCCCCAAAAATTAAACGATTAATAAAATAAAATAAATAAATATAAAAAAAAAAATTATATGTCAATATTACAAAAGTAAAAAAACGCCCTCGTGAGAATATCAATTCACTGCTTTAATTAGTAAACCAGTTTATAATAAATACGCTTACTATATTCAGGAAATTCAGGATCGTCTAAGCCCAAGTAGTTTTAAAATTGATTACTATAATTGATTAATAGATTAAAATCATGCGTGCCGCCAAGGGAAAAGGGCCTCCGTTTTTTAATAAATTATTATTGAATCAATAATTTACTAAAAAACGGAGGCACTTTTTCCTTTGGCGGCACTCAAATATAAAATACTATCTGGCTTTAGACAACTCCCTGTATTCTGTCTTTAAGTTAATTAATAATATTGTCTCTTAATTTTGAATTCGCTGACAATTTCTGTAATACTAGTATATGCGTTACAAAAAAATGATTTTTCCTTTTGTAACAGTAAGATGAGATAATAAAACAATTCTTCCGGCTGCACTATTTGAAGTAGATGAAAGTTTTACTTTTGAACATTTACTTTATCAGGCAGATAGTGAATACGTTCCTGGAGAGAATGTTAAAGTTGAGATTCAGGTTAAGAGTACAAATACATGGCACAATGTTGTGTCTGGTATAAATGGAAGTTTAAAGCTGTGTACACGAGAAGAACAAAATATATCACATATTAGGTTTACTATTCAAGATGAATATCCTAAATCCTCTTCAAGCATTGTTCCTTCTACATATAATGCTTTTAATGAAATGATGAATGCAGCATCCAAAAAAGTTTTGCCTGATTCAAAACTGACAACAAATCGTAATGATCATTTATACAATGATCTTTTAGCACTTTTACGTAGTAATAACCTTGGTTGGGAATATGGAACACATAATATAGCTGGTAAATCATTCGTTAATAAACTTACCTCTCTCCTTTATTATTTGGATGATAAGCATCAGACTCTTAAGTTACGTAGCCTTAAAATACCAACATTTTTTCTTCAATTACCATTATATCAACAAAATACATATTATAAAAATGGATCTCACCATAAAACTACACTAAAGCGTAAAGATTTAGAATTTTATGCTGATAAATTAGAGGAGTGTATTCTAGAACCATGGGCAAGTAAATTATGTTGGAATCAGGTTGTAACTGCTAGTTTAGAACTGTGTTCTGTTGCTCGTACATATGCTAACTATTTAGAGACAGTTAACCAGCATATGCAAAGAATTCAACTTGCATCTGCTCCAGCACGAAGTCCTGAAAATAATAGTAATTTAGAAATACGAACTCCATGTGCAAAAAATGCTATTAAAGAAATATATTTACCAATTGCTGAACATATTAAAGATACAAGCGAATATGAAATTATATCACTTGAAGAATTTTTACCTGAAAACAAAGAAAAACGATTCTTTTATCTATCAAATCTTACTATCGATTCTACAATTATGTTATATCGATATCATCATGGAAATTATTTAGGAACTTTAAATTTTATTTGGAAAATTCTTGAAGATTTTGAATTACGTGATGATACAAAAAATGCTCAAGCAATAATTCGAACACAATCATTATTACCTCAATTTTTTATCCAATATATGAGAAGATATATGTTTGCAAAAGTAAATTTTTTATATATTAATGTGTATTATATTAAAGTATTTAATATATAATGATATTAATAAGTTTTATTTATTAAATAGTATTCTCTAATTACAAAAATTATTCTTAGTGTATTACGTTATTTATATCATGACTTAGTTGGTGACTCTAGTGCTGTAGACAATTCATACTCTGCTGAAGTAGACCAAAGATTAAGAACAATGCTTGAACTTGGTGATCCTGAAATTTGTATTGATATGTGCAAAAATAATGGATTTAAAGGCACTAAATTTGATGAATTTTGGAATGAAATGGAATCTTATTTTAGTGAAAATCTTTTATCAGTACATGAAAGGCGTCATAGCAATATACTTTATTTGCCAAGTTTTATTTCAGTTAGAGATTTAAGAGAATCTATTGTAGAACGATTAGAAAATAAGCATAATGAACATCCACTTTCTAATAATTGTTTAGTACCATCTGATCGCTGGATTTCTTATCAGTTCTGTCCAAAAAATAATTGGTATAAAGCTAGTACACAGTATACAGGACGATTTCAAATTAAATATATGGTACAAACTCGACAATTAAGAAAATCTCATATTGATGTTCACTATTGTCAAGCAATTTTTAAATATATTCAACAATTTGCATCAAAGTGCAGACAATATACATGTCTTATTTTTGCTGATGATAAACACAAAGTACCAATTGGAGAAGAAGTACCAACAAGTACTGGAGTTCGAAATAAAAAATCTGCTACATTAAAACAAACTGAGCTTTCAGCATCTGATCATGATTTTACAAAACTTTCAATAACTTCTTCAGTTTCATTATTTACTAAAATTCCTGAAGATCTGACTCAATCATTTTATGTTGGACAAGTATATATTGCATTAAAAGATACTACTTTTCAAGCTAGTTCAGCTCTTAGACATGCTACAGAATTCTACGATTCAATAGAACAACATTATTATAATGCTGATTCACTACCAGAAATTATTATATTATATACAGATGGAGGGCCTGATCATCGGTGCAATTTTGGATCTGTTCAAGTTTCACTTATTTCACTTTTTTTAAATGGGGATTTTGATTTAGTAATTGCTGCACGTACAGCACCTTTTCATAGTTGGGCAAATCCTGCTGAGCGAATAATGTCTATTCTTAATCTTGGTTTTCAAAATGTTGCTCTTCAACGTGAACAAATGTCTGAAGAGTCAGAATTTATTTTTCAAAAATTACAAACACTAGATGCAATTCGTAAGGAAGCAGAAAATAATTCTACTTTAAAATCTGAATTAAAATTATCAATTGATAAAATACAAAATATACTTTTTGATCGTATTAGAAGATTAAAGTTACATGATGATTATTTTGAAATAAATAATCCAGCATCTGAAGAAGATATTGATACCTTTTTTTAAAGTAATTAATTAATTTAATAAGTATATTATTATATTTCAAATTTACTAAAATTTTTTTTATTATAAAGATAATGGCTAAAATAGATCCAGAATTAGATAAATCAATAACTACAATGAATCAATTACTGAAAAGAAACTTATATCAAGACTTTGTAAAAAGCCATTGCCGTATTAGAAATTACTTGTTTCAAATATAATTTATACAAATTTTTATAATTAAAATTTTAGTTTATTAGCTAACAGCTTATTATATAATATATTAGGTAATGAAATATAACAGACATAATTGCAAAGTATGCAGAAAAGTTCGTATGCCTTATGATGATTTTCAAAGTTTATCTTTTATTCCTGATCCAGATCATTGGAAAACAGTAATATTATATTAAATTTAAATTGTTAACTATTTTTACTAAATTAATTTATTTATTATTAATAGATAAGGACCATTATAAAGAATTTGAAATAATTTATGGCAAACCAACTTTAGAAAGGTTTCGCCCATCAGCAATGAACATAACTATTGATGATGAAATAGGCGAAAAAAGACCAGGTCAATTTGTTAATACAAAAATTAGACGTACTATAACATGTGAATATTGTGGCAAAATGCGATGTATTTATAGTAATATTGCTTTAACAAATAATGAGGAAATCAAACTTCAAACTACTCTTGATGGTCTTTACTATAGTTGTGGATCACAATTGCTACCAGAAGATCATGAACTTTCAGAGCATTTAAGTATTAGACTAAATCTTACCTGTGATTCTCCTATTGAATCAACATATTTTTCATGGCGTCTTAAAAGGTTTGATATTTGTTATTGGTGTGGAGAATCTATAGATCTTATTGAACCTTCTGATACATTGAAAAATGAATGGAAAACTATATATCCATTATGTTCATTTTGTAAAAATAATGGAAAAACATGGCATAAAAGGGCACCTAAAAAATTTAATCAATTAAGTAGTACCGAAGAAAGTAGTAAAACTAATACTACAAATAAAAAACAAAAAACTTAATGTATGAATTATACAATATATTTTATTTTAGAAGAAAATAAACATTTATATTAACATTTTTCTTTAATTAATATTAAGACTTAAAAACAATTTCAAATGCTTAGTTGAGACAAATTCTGGTTAAAATAAAAAATAAATAACATTCTGGTAAATCATCTTTAGGTTTGACTTCAACCTAATTTAGGTTCTGATGAACCTAAGTTTGGTTCACCTGAACCTAGTTTAATTTTATTGTTTGTTTAATTTTTTCCCTCCCCCCCATGCAAATTTTTTAAAAAATAACGTTAAACGAGGTTTTAATTTCAAGTCGTCTAAACTTGGAGAAACGAAGTAGGTCTTTTATAGTTGTTAAAGAACAAAATAGACTATAGGATACTATAACGAAATAATTAAATATCAATTGGGGATGATGAAAGGTGATGCAGCTACAGGTGATGCTATTAGGATATCTTAGCGTTAGTGAGGATGATGAGGTAAAAGCGGACAATGATCAAGTGATATTGGTGATAACTCTAAGTTCACGTGATGGATTAACGGGTCGAATAACCAATCGTAAGTGTCGTTCTCTATCACAATTCCCGCTATGAATAGCAATATCTGATTTCACAAGTCAATTCAGTCCGTTGAATTGATGCTCGAAAGGGTTTATTAAAGTTACCAGTCGAATTCAAAAGAAGTATACACATTTTATTGTTTATTGGAATTCAGGATACTTATATACATTTTATTTTGTTAGAGCGTTTATGCTCAATTTTGAGAGAATTCACTTTAATTAGAACGTATACGCTCTTTCTTGGACGTATACGCTTAATTTGAGCGTATACGCTCATGGCGCAGGGATATATAGATTTGTGTAAGCACGTATACGCGATATTTTGAGCGTATTCGCGATTGCATGGAATAAGCCACCATCAACTACCTTTTTAGTATACTTGATTAAAATATTTACATGAAATGAAGAAAATAGGTTACTGCTATGAATATAGGAATATGGAATTAGAAAAGAACTATATACATAATAATAATAATATATTTAAAAATGGCAAAAAATATGGAAAATTATTAAAAAAAATAGGAAAGAAAAAAATTTTATTCGTTACACTACATTATGCCAAATTTGGCCTGCTTTACAATAATCGTGGTCTGCATTACATGTAAAAAAGGGTGCTTATTTTTGGAGGAATATGGTATGATAATTTTAAGTTTTTATGTATGAATGCTGAAGTTTGTAGCATTCATTTAAGCTAAAAAATTATCGAAAACGGAACAATCCTTCTCGAAATATCACAGCTGTACGATGACTAGGGATGAGAATTATACGGTATAATTAAAATTGTGATATAATAACTGTAAAATCTTTGTAATATACTGTGCTTAATAGCCATACACAAATATTTTATATACTAACACATTTCTTTA
>CAJVPS010002173.1:0-13052 GCA_910591765.1 Ambispora leptoticha | reverse complement strand
GACCAATTATTATTCTTTTATTGGATTATCTATTAATTATCATCTTGAGACACATCAAATTCCTAATTATCCTATTAGAATATTCCCTCAAGACTTTTGTCTCTATTGTCATCCCCTTCAATCTAATTTATTATTATATTTTTTTATCTTTTATTTGCTCACAGAATATATTAGAGCAATATTAATCAATAAAATTATATATCTGTTATTTCAAGAACTAATTCAACTTAATCTTACTGAAATATACATTAGCTAATTGAAATAAAGAATAATACAGCTAATAAATACTTTTATATTTGATCATATCAATATACAAGAAGAACAACTCAACTTAATTGAATAATTTTACTAATAATTTATCTATTAAGACTTTACCTTCCAATTAAGAACCCTATCTGTTAATAGTGATATTGATAAATACTACTCTGGAACTAAAAACTCAAAAGATACCCCTGTTTTCCTAGTACAGAATACAGAGTCAGAAGAAAATAGTGATTCTTCAGATCTAGAAGAAGATAATCAAACAGAATTAGAAGATAATAATTAATCATCAGAAGAAGAAGATAATTAAATGACTTAACAAAATAATAATAATAACTTGAATAATCTTATTCAAGCTCTTGGAGTACTAGCTAACTAAATAGCTAATCAGAATGCCTGGTCAATAGAAAAGATTATTATTCCAATTAGGAAATACTAAAAAAATGATCAAGATTCTACTGAGTGATTAAAAGACTTTAATATTTTCATCCAAGCTAATGAAATCACCAATGCCAGAAAAGTACAATTAGTTAGAGGATACCTAGAAGATACTGCTATTTTATGGTATGATAAAAGAGAAAGAGATAATGTCACCTGACTGATAGCCTAAAATAATGATCAAGATCTATCACACAATTTTAGTCATCAATTTGCAATTCAATTCTGTACTTGAGAAAAAATTAATCAATGGCAAGATGAAATTGAAATCTTACAACAGACTAATACTATAGAAAAATATATAGATAAATTCATCAATTTACTTCATAAAGTAGATCCTGAAAATGAATATCCAGAAGAATATAAAATTCAAATATATAGAAGAGAATTAAAATCAGAGATCAGAAAATAAATTCAGATCTTAGCCAATGAAACTTTTCTAAATATAGTATAAGTTACCAAAAATGTAGAAAAAGCAGATACAGATATGCCAATCTGAGAATATCATCAATCTCAAACCCAGGATAATTCAATATTAAATACTATACTAATAGTACTTCAAGATCTTAATCAATGAATAGAGAGTATTGAAACTAGTAAAAGATCAAGTTATAACAGAAATAGTTCAGGTTATAGATCCAATAATCAAAATTCTAAATCAGTTTCAACTTGTTATAATTATGATAAGCCAGATCATATCCATTCTAATTGTTCTTAGCTACAATCATACCAGAATAATCAGAATAACTTTAGAAATAATTATCAAAAAACTAATGGAAATAATCAATAACAAAATAATATGTCATCAAATCAGGCAAATACTAGTAACAATCAAAATGCAAATAATAATCAGAACATATTATTAGCTCAAATACAAGTTCTAACTAATAGTATTCAGATATTAACTACCAAATCTGACAATGTAAATTCATTACTTGATACACATGAATACTTGGCTACTGAAAGAAAAATCAGAAATTCCAGAACTATTCCTTATGGAACCAGATCTGTAGATTAATTCTGTAAAGAACAGTTAATAAAATTAAGAAACTGAATGAAAAAAAACAAGAAGATATATCTGAAATTATTCTTGATCAGGATATAAATAATGTTGGACCATCTAAAACTCTTGAAGAAGAACTTACCAAAAAGATTATTTGCAAAAAGAAAAGTAAAATCACTTTATTTGTACTTGCTATCATAACTGAACTATATGATATTCTAGAAGATTTAGCTTAATAAAAAGCAAATATAACTATTGTTTAACTTATTCAGATCTCATCTTTACAAAGAACTCAACTATCAAAAAGAATATATTGAGCTACAATACTCAAGCTGAAAAGAAAAAGAAGAGTATTACTTGAATAAAAACTCAAAACTATATCTGCCTGGTGTAAAATAAAAATTAGAAAGAATATTATTAATTTAATTATTGATATCAATACCTCTGAATATGTTACTATACATAACTTTATAAAAGATAAATTCAATATAATTCAAATATTTTAATATCTGATATAAATGATATATCTAAATAACCTCTTGAAACTATTAATAATTTACTCTTAAACATTAATAGAATTATAATTTCTACTAAAATAGATATTACTGAAACAAAAATATACTTAGTAATTATTAGAATAAACTTTTTAAATAAGATTAAAGCCAATATTGACATCAGAAAAGGATTCATAACTTTTGAATATAATGATCAGAAAGGAAAAGTGTCTATTAAATTTATTCATGATAATAGAGAAGAACTGATATTTGATGATACTATCTCTGAAGAAGATAAATCAGAAAAAGATTCTGAAAGTAAGTTTGAAAAATAATATTTGAAAAGGAAGACTTTTCTCATGTGATAATATGATGAGTAAAATACTATAAATCCCAGACAACAAGAACTTCAAGATAATGATAATGTTGAAATCATCATAAAAGAAGCTTGGACCTCTATTAAAACTCTGAAACAAAATCTAAGAGATGTTAACTTTAGAAATATACCTTTATCAATTATCTGAAGTGTTGAAAGAACTTATGAAGTACAAGCTTATCAGGAAAGAATTAAAATCAAATAGAAGAAATATATCTGGAAAGATTTTAAATAACTTGACAAGAAGTTTACTCAATCCTGTAATTGGAACAACTAATAGTTATTTAATTAACAAGGACCAAATAGCTAATACTAGTGCTATTAAAATCTCTTTATGCCTGATCATTAATATCACCAATACTATAATAAACTTGCTATTTGAATAATAATCAAAATTCATAAATCTTTTCATGCTGAATTTAAAACTAATGAAGATTGGACTAATGAAGTTGAACAAGAACTCTTCATTAATAAAAGAGTCAAGAAAAGCTTTAATTTATATCAAGCTACTACATAATAAATTCATCCTAATTCTCAGATTGAAAGATGTCAGGAATATGAAAAATATATTAATAAATATTATACTAGAACATATTTCAAAATGAATGGAAAAAAAGTAACTGCTTGTGACAATTGTATCAGAGAAAAATAATTGAATCTTCCTGCTTATTCTCAATATAATGAACATAATGAATCTAGAGAAATGTTTATTACTGGAAGTTATCAAAAATAATACTTCTACACTTATAAATATTAATGTATTTATTAATTTAATCATGAAGAATAAAGAAAGAATACTAAAATAATTAACAAGCTTAGAGATTGAGAAATGCTATTGGAAGTTTATGATGAATATGATAAAATTGGCAAAGCAATCTTATCTCACTTTATGTATAAAGATGACTATATTCAAGAAATCATTTATGAGAGTTCTATAGAAGTCTCTGCCACTGAAATATTTCAATATATTTATCAACAACTCAGTTCTAATTGAAGATAATAACTTGCTTACTTGGATTATATCAATGTGAAACTTTATCAAGAATACCTAATTCCTTATGATAATAACAAATGCAATAATTATATATAATCTGAACTTCTATTTAAAGTAGATAAAGAAAAATACCCTATATCTTTGAAACTGATCCCAAAAGAAGCAGTAATAAATAAATTAATTGAAGAAATTAGCTTTACTCCTATTTCAACTCAGCCTTCTCAACTTGAATTAAATAAATAAAAGATTCAATATTATTTATCAAGCTCTTAATAAACTTTCACAATAATTTAATAATTATTTAAAGGATACCTCTGTGAAACAAAATAATAGTTACTATGTAATTAAAGTTTATAATGATCAAGACAAAGGAAAATTATTAGAAAAAGTATATTCAACTGATGCTAGATATAATATTTATTATATTGGAAAAGAAGTAATTAGAATTCTCTTACATTAAGTCTATCAGAAAATTTTTGAGAACATAATTTTGTACAGATCTTCAGATCCAAAATCTGCACAAAACTTCAAATTTGATAACAATTAGTAAAGAAAAAAAAATTAAAAAATCTGTACAGATCTGTAACAAAATATAGATCTGCATAGATTTTTTAATTTTTTTTTAAAATTCTGTGCAAAACTTCATAATATCAGTTTCAAGTAGTAATAGCAATTTCAAGTAACTGTAGCAGTAGTAATTTTAAGTAACTATAGAATTCATAGATTAAATAATAGTAAAGATATTTATTTTATTGTAAACTATATATATATAATAAAATACAAATTTAAAGAAAATTATATTATATAAATTCATGATTCAAGTCAGTAATCTTTTAAATAAAAAATTAGTTTTTTAAAAACTTCAAAAAAACTTACAAAATTGTTATAATCATCATTTTTCTCATCATCATCTTTTTCAATCATATTCTTAGCCTATGACTTTTGACATTTTTTTTTGCTGCTTGTTCCGTTTCTTTAATTTCTTTTTCTACTATCTCTATTATCATTTCTGGTATTGCTGGCTGATTATTTTCCACAGCTTGCTAAATATCCATTATATAAATAATTTTTAATACAAACTTTAAGCAAATTCAAAGTATTACTTATCATAAATACATGTATGTATCTTGCTATCAACCTATCTTTATATTTAATTCCTGAACTTGATAGACTAAGAATATCACAAATGGCTAGAACAAATACGTAGTATATCAATAGCAGAGCTTTTTCTTTATATTTCTTAAATACTATATAACTAATATTTGTGAGCAATTTATTATTTTGGAAGATTTTTATATACAGTTTGCATTTTTTCACTTCTCTTTCACTTAACAAGATGAATAGCAGATATATTATTATTGACCCTTACTAACTTCTCTTTACTAAATGTTGAAAAGATGATATTTCAGATAGCAGAAGCATAGTCATTGCATTTACTGTGGCATTTTGTCCTTATATAAAATTATCAAACAAAAATAATTAGTAAAAAATTTATAGATTTATATAATTTATAATAAATCTGATAAATATATTTTTCTATAAATATAGATATTCACACATTATAATCCAGATTATCAATATAATCTTTGGTATTTTCCATCAAATATTTCTCTAACATTTGTCAATATTCCTTAAGAATTGAAAAGAGGATTATAAGGATCAACTTCTTGGCTATCTTCTTATATACTTGCTGTATAGAATAATAAAAAAAAGAACTTTAGTAGAACTTGCAGATTAATTTTTAACTTTGAAAATAATTAAAAATAAGTATCTTCCAGAATATTTCAGATAGTTCATTGGTAGTAACTAATTTTTTAATTAATTTGATTTATTCTTGTGCTTGATCATCTAAAAATTGATAGAGATGATATATACTATCAATTTTTTTGTTTAGAATATTTATTGTATACTCAAATTCTTGATAGATCAAAGATTTTTTATTATTTGATGCTTGAGTAGATGAAAATTAAGTTGGTGATAAAGAATATCTAATATTATAAATCTTTATATTATCACTAAATGATGAATAATTAAATGGAGTAAATTGATGTATAGAAGAATGAGATGGTAGAAGAAAAGAAATCATAATAAGATTTATGATTTCTTTATGCTTGCTTTTATCACCTATTATATATAATAGAAAGAAATTAGCAAAAATATTTATTTATAATATCTCTGTATAGTTTTTTATAAATATCAGTTTACTAACCTAGTGAAAATAAAATAGTAGATGAAGCAGTAGATGAAGCAGCAGGTGAAGCAACAGGTGAAACAGTAGGTAAAATAGCAGACAAAAAAACAGATTGTGAAGATAAAGTAGCAGATGTAGGAGAAGATGGGGTTGATTATCAGAATTTTAAATCTATTGAAGTAAGATTAAGAAATTTAATTAGGAAATTCTTATAATCTTTGTAGTTGCAAAAAAATTTTAAAAGATCTTGCTCACTTTTTGTGATCATACAATTGAATAGATCTTTTGTTTGATCAGAATTCTGCATTTCTAGTTGTTCTATATTGAATAACATTATATCAATTAATTTTGAAGAATTATTTTTGAAAGATTTCTTAGATTATCTTGATGATCTGTGAAAATGTTTGGACATAATTATTAAAAAACAATAATAGTAAATAAAAAAGAAATGTAATAGTGAATGAATTAATAAAAAAATAGAGAAGTGACCTGTTATTTATATAACAGGTTGCTATAACTATCATACTTTACCAGACTGTAAAAAAATCTGTGACATACTTTATCTATTCTTATCAATGCTATATTAATGTTATATCAATATTATAATGCTAACCATTATTTATATAACTTTAATAAATCATTAGTATTTGTTATATGAAGAAAAAACTTATTTATTAATGATAATAATGTCTCTAAAATACAGAAAACTTCCCTAAATATATCACAAGAGATCTAGGAATTAGTTTTTGAAATGTATTTAGGAAGATCTCTATACTTGAAAATAAATCAAAGTTTTATTCCTCTTCAATTAATATATAAATTTACTTAACTTTTGATAAAAATTCATTATTCAATAGCTAAATATCATTATCAAATTTGCAAATGGTATTTTACAACTTCCAGTAGACTGATATAATATGCCAATGCAGTATATTGCAGAAGAAAAACTATTTCTTGACCAATAGGTTATATCTTGCAAAAATCACAATCATCTCAGCCAATACAAAGACCAGAGCATGATGCAGATTTGTAAAATATGCTAATTACAAGATCATCTCTTTTGATAATATTAGTAGAACATAATAAAATGAAGACATTATCTCTAAATATTGAAGAAGAAATGATATTATCTGTGGAAGTTACTGAAGAAATAACATTATCTGTAGAAGTTGCTAAAGAGATTTCAAAAAAAAGTTCTAAAGAATTACTACTAGTAGATACAGATACTAGCTTTTATTCTAAAGATCTTTAAGATGTAACTTTGGATGATACTTTGAAAATCATTGAAGAAAAATTGAGCTGGAATACTTAGTGCAATGGTCTAATAATATTTATCATGACTTCATGAAATTGATAATAGAAAATAATATTTTGAATAAGATTAGGAATAAAATAATTAAATTCTTTAATAAGTATGATAATCTGAAGGAATCACTATTGCCCAAATCCACAAAAAGTAGAAAAGATTATCTTAATCAAATAAAATTATCTTTGATTGACTTCAAAGAAAAAATTGTCAGAACTTTCTTTAATATCACTTTTACTCTCTATTATTATCCAATTTTTCAAGCCATTCAAATGCTTCTATAATAATCAGGAATAATAAATAATTTTAATTAACAGGATATTCTAAAAAAGAAGAAGATGATAAGTTTTCAATTATTGTAATATCATTAATAAAATTAATAAATCAGTAAATATTAAGTAATTATCAGGAAGATGAAGTTGAAATAAGAGTATTTGGAGAATAGTATAAATGTGATTGGTAGTATGAGATCAAAAAGATGCTTCCTCTATTATACTATCTATTATTAATCATTCTATATTCAGATACCACTATCTTTAATGATCTTGACAAGATATCAGAATATCCTGTATTTTTAATACTTGACAACTTCTCAAATTGACTTCAAAATAAATCAGAAGCTAAAGTTCTTTTGGATTTTTTGCTCAAAGTCCAAGACTTAATGATAAAAATTATCAAAGATTTTTAAAACTTATAATGCAAAATATATCACAAGTATTTTAAAATTATACTTGGTCCTTTAGCAGAAAAATTCAATGAATTATATTTTGAAGTACAGAGATGACCAGTAATTTTTGTAGCATATATTTCAGTCTTTCTTATAAATATGCTTGAAACTGATGATGTAATTATAATATATAAATCAGCAAGATGCAAAATATCATATCATATCTGCATGATTTTGTGGGATAATCTCAATAATATGAACCTTGCATTAGAGAATATGAAGCTTAGAATATCAGAAAATATGCAACAGATTATAAATGAAGGTTGGGCAAGAATTTTTCCATATACAATGTTAAAAATATATTCTGAAAGTTCTCATAAGTATTTGAATACTAATTCTTCTGCAATTATTTTTAAATAATTTTGAGTTATAATTAAATTAAAATTGTTAAATTATTATAGAAACTTAAATATTTATGAAACTTACGTATCTGATTATATATATTATATCAATCTTGGTTTCTTTAAATACTAATTGAACTTTACTCAAGATATTTTAAAGAAAATTGAAGGAACAGAATTATTAAACAACTTTGATAGTCACCTCTGTCAAATTCCTCACTTTTTTGGGTTGAAGCTATTTGATAAATTGGATCAAATAAAAGTGATAACAGTTACAGACTATTAACATATCATAAAAATTGCTCTTTTTATATTAGACAATATCTTTGACACATAGAATGATATAATCTATAATGAACTCTGTATGCTTTATGCAAAGTTCAGTAGGATATGTATGATAAGTAAACAAGAGTCATTTACTGAAAATGATTTAAAAGAATTTGAGATAAAATAAAACAAAATCAATTAAACTTTGAAGAACTAATAATGAATTTTAAAAATGAATACAGGTTCTTATTGCCAACTGGTCAACTAAATTTAAGAGAATCTTCTTATCACTATCCATTACAAAATATAATTTTCCTAAACTACATAGTTAGCACTACCATATGATTCTAATAATTTGTAAATATAATGTCTTGAATAGTTTCTTGATAGAAATATATGAAACACTTCACAAGTTATATGTGAAAAATCTATATTGATCATTAAATAGAAAAAATGCCATGTAGCAGATAGTAAATATAGTAAGTCAAGTATGTTAATTATGATCAATTTGTTATAAATTCTAAATTATACTTACAGGTGAAATGCAAAGAATTAGCTCTAACAATGAATAAGATAGTTTAATATAAAACTATAGGATTTGACAAAGTATTATAGAAATTATCTTTGAATACTATCAAAGCAAAAGTGATTTTATTAAAGAATTTAGAGAGTTCACTATATTTAAACTTTATTGAAAAATTATTATATATAATCCCTATGTTAAATATATTTCTCAATATATTATTACAAGAGTTTGAAAATAAAGTTTTTTATATAAAAGTTTATGATGCAGTTCATTTGGAAAGTGACAAAATTCTGAAAACATCTGAAAATTTTCATGACAAAGAGTAGTTCAGTAATATTGCAGTAACTTTAGCTAAAAACCAAAGTCATTATAGATTTGATGAAGATGCTTAATACAGAAAGATAAATATAACTTGAAGAATAATAAAATATAATTTCAAATTTAGCAATTTTAAATGAATTAACCTTTGTATTTCCTTTCAAAAGATACTACTCTTTCTATAGTTTTTTTGAGAATCAGCAAAGAATTCATATAATTTTGCTATGATTTATTGGTATTATATTATATCAAATGAGCTAGAAAAGTATGGTTACTCTCATCTATACTATACCAAAGAGCATAATATAATTCTAATAGAATCTATAGAACAAGAATTATATATTGTGCCAAGATTTGACAAAAAAAATCTTTTTTTATTAAATAAATATATGTTTTGAAAAACTAATAAACAAAGAATTTTAAAGTCAAATTTGCATCTGTAGTAAACTTCAAAGAAAAAAAATAAATGATAATGTATATAATCAATTTTTTATCATTTATTTATTTAATTTCTGTCCAAAGAACTATAATAATCTGTAATTATGCTAATTATTACAGTTTTTTTGAATTACACTTCTATGAAATTTCTATTTTCAGAGTTTTGCACAGATTTTGGATTGATATAATCAAAAAATTAATAATAATTAGCATATTTACTAATTATTACTAATTTGATACTTATCAAATTTACCAATATCATATTAGTAAATATATATATTATCATAGAAATTTCTGTAGAAGTTGTATATCAAGTAATGTCTCACTCATCTCTTGTAAAACAAGAAATTAATATTAAAGATGGAACTATTAACTCTAAATATACTGGAAATATTAGTATTATTATTCAGAATAATTCAGAAGAAGATTATATTATTAAATCAGATCAAAAAATTACTCAACTTGTATTTCTTCAACTTATACCTATTAATCAACTTAAATCAATTTCTACTAGAAAAAAGCTAGAACAATCTAGTCAAGAAATAGCTGGATTTGGATCTACTGACCATCAAGAAGCTTATATCTATTTTCTGAAACAAGAACAAGAGAAAAAAGTTATTAAATAACAAAAATTAACTGCAGAACAAGAATGACTCTTAACTCAATTATTAGAAGATAATACTGATATATTTGTAATTGAATTATATGAACTTGGCTAAAGTAATATAATTCAATATGAAATACATACTGAAAATGAATCATCTATCAAATAAAACTACTCTTCCAGATCAATCATTCATATTAGAAGAAATTTAAAGAATATTAGAAGCCAATATTATTTGACTATCAATTAGATCTTGGGCTTTATCTATTATTATAATTTCTAAAAAGAATAGAAAGAAAAGATTTTGTGTTGATTACTAAAAAATAAATGCTATCACCTGAAAAGATGCATATCCATTATCAAGAATTGATGAAATGATGGACTCTCTTGAAAATGCTTACTAATTTTTATCTATGGATTTAACCTCTGAATACTGGCAAATTGAAATGAAAGAAGAAGATAAATCCAAAACCACTTTCATCTCCAGAGAAGAACTTTTTAAATTTAATATTATGTCTTTTGGACTGTGCAATGTTTCAGTTATTTTTCAACATGCTATGAATACAGTACTAAAAGAATATAATTGAAAGTTTGCCAATATATATATTGACAACCTGAATATATTTTCAAAAGATTTTGAAGAACACTTGAATCATCTCAACAAAGTATTTTACAGAATTAGAAATACTAATTTAAAACTTAATCCTGAAAAATGTAATTTTTACAAAAGAAAATTACTATTTCTTGGATAAGTAATAATAGAAGAAGAAATCTCTTCTAATCTATCAATAATTCAGAAAATACAAGATTTTTCTCAACTCAAAATAATTAAAGAACTTTGATCATTTCTTGAATTAGCTGAATATTATAGAAAATTTGTTAAAGAATTTTCTCAAATCATTGCATTTCTATTTAAATTACTTCATAATAAAGAATTATTCATTTAGATTATAAATCAAGAAGAAGCTTTTCAACAAATCAAATAACATCTTATAATTATACCTATTTTGATTTATCTTGACTTTACAAAGAAATTCTATTTTTATACTAATATCTCAGATTCAGAACTTGGAGCTATTCTATCCTAGAAAGATAAAGATAGAAGAGAATAAGTAGTTATCTATACAAGTATCATCTTGAAACCAAATGAATAAAAATATGAAGTAACTAAAAAAGAAGCACTAGCAATAATATGGACTATTAAACAATTTCACCATTACTTATTAGAAACTATTTTTGAAATTATTACTGATCATAATATCTTGAGATGGTTATTCAAAAATCAATCAAGTTATTCTGCTAGAGTAAATTACTAAATCATATCTCTTATGAAATATATCTTTATTATTACTTATTAATCTAGAAGAAAGAATTAAAATACTGATGCATTATTCTGGATATATTTGGAAGATTATTAAATAACTTTTTTTCTTTATAATAACAATATGAATTTAATAACTTATTACAATTTATAATAATACTTGGATAATAAAACTTATCTTATAGGATCAACTCTAAAATAACAACACAAAATTTATAATTAAGCAAAATACTTTTTACAAATTGATAACATATTATACAAAATTAATAGAAGAAAAGAACCAACTATAGCTCTTTAAGTTATCAAAGAAAATGAAATAGAAGCTATTCTTATTAATTTATATTTAAGTTCTTTATTTAGATATTTTGGATATAAAGAAATCTATCAACAAATTGCAAATAAATATTAGTGAAATGATATGAAAACTGATATAAAGAATTATGTGAAGACTTGTGAAATCTGTCAGCAAACTAATAAAAGAATTATAAATAACCTTTACATTCTATTAAAATTGGATAATCTTTTGACAGAATTATTATTAATCTAATTGAACCTAATAAAATCATAATAACTAGAAATTGATATATTATTATAGCAATTAACTATCTTATAAAATGGTCTGAAACTAAAGCATTCCTGATAAAAAAGCAATTATAATTATAAATTTATCTTTGAAAAAATAATCTATAGACATGGATATTTTAAAGAAATTCAATCAGATAATGGATTAGAATTCATCAATGAAATAGTTAGAGAATTATCAATCAAATTTGAAATTAAATATAAATTTTCTTCATCTTATTATCCACAAACTAATGAAATTATAAAATATTTTAATAAAACACTGTGCATGATACTATAGAAATTGACAATAGTACATGAACAAGAATGGGATACTTTCATTTCTGCTACTCTTTTTATATATAGAACAAATCAGAATTCAATAATAAAGCATGAATCATTTTTCTTAACTTATAGACAAAATACTAAACTGTCAATTAAATTAAAAATTTTTGCCTATTTGGAAGAAGATTCTATAGAAGAAGAAAAATTAATATAATGAATATATCACACAGTAGATCAATTACCTTAACAAGTATTAGAAATAAAACAAAATATAGAAGAATACCAGTTATGATATTCTCAAATTTATAATAACAAAATATAAAAAGAAATAATATTTGAAATTAGAGACAAAATATTAATATTTGATATGAAATAATACTCAGTAATTGGAGATAAATTTCAACTCACTTGAAGTAAAGAATGATATTATATTCATAACTATGCTGAATATAACTCTTACAAACTTCATGACCAGAATAAAAATATTCTCAAATATTTTATTAATAAAAGATAAATCAAATATTATCATGATCACCAAGATTACTTTGAATCACAAATTATTATTAAGTAACTCACATGAATTATCTCTTTAATTTTATCA